>JAUYWI010067543.1:0-14835 GCA_034780595.1 Parotoplana pacifica
AATTTGCAACTTGTTCAAGGATGTTTCCATTTACTTTGATGTTAATCTTTGGGCCTCTTTCTCTTGCTATCAGCATTATTTTCGTCTTTCTTACATTCATTTTCAAGCCTTTGTTCTCACTATTTTTGGCGGCTTCATCCACAATTTTCTGGAGATCTTCTACTGTTTCTGCAAGGAGGGCTGTGTCATCTGCATAACGCAGATTATTGATATTGATTCCTCCTATTTCACAAAACATTAAAAAACCTGATATGTGGTATTCTGACAGCTTTCAATGTTTACCCAAAATAAGTTAATCTAATTTGATATGGAATTGAGTCGTGTTTGAATTGGCAGAACTCATTCGTCCAATTCATGTCCTTTACTAACTTACTT
Source organism: Parotoplana pacifica (assembly GCA_034780595.1). Taxonomy (NCBI): domain Eukaryota; kingdom Metazoa; phylum Platyhelminthes; order Proseriata; family Otoplanidae; genus Parotoplana; species Parotoplana pacifica. Next base: position 376 of record JAUYWI010067543.1, read on the forward strand.
ATTTTATGCCGAATCAATTTAACATAAGCGAGAATGTTTTTAATACAATTTAATTGGGTGTTGCAGACTGTGTCCATTAAAATATTATGTCAGGGTTCATTTCAATTATTGTAACGTTGGATAACCATCTTCTTCGACCTAATTAACTTTGTCATTTAAAAAAAACATCAAATACGTCACGAACCAATTTACTAGTTAGTATAAACATCCTTTAGATAATCTAATAAAGTTTTTTATTATTTAAAATTTTGCAATTTGTGTGTATACTAAAGTGTACAAAATACAAAAAATATAAAACTGTGAACTTCAAAAGAAATAAGAAAATTAATAATATCCAGTTTTTAACAATTTTATTTGGTAGGAAAATTGCATCGAAAATTCCAATTAAACAATAGATTTAGGTACAATTTAGTGTTGCAAAATTAGCTTCATCGGAAAATAAATCTGTCGCATTCCCGATATGGTTGAATTAATTTTTCAGAAACTATAATAATAATAATAATAATAATTTGTATGACCAGCACCCTTAGTTCAAGCCAATAACCATGAATGATTGTAATGACAGATTTCCATAGCAAATACATAATTACTTGCGCCATAAAATACGAGATATTTTTAATATCTCATCCCATTATGAAATGAATTTTTAGCTGAGAAAAAAAAGGGTATTTTAATATATAATAACCTGTTTTTGAAGTGAATTCAAATCAAGACATTTATCTGTTTACTACCTGTTTACAGCACACGTTCACAATTATTTACATTTACCAGTTGTTGCAATATTCAACCCAATAATTTCATATTGGTTGTCTTTAAATTGTTTAAAAAGCACATTCTTACCTTAGGCGCTGTTTCAAAAAACAGTTATGTACATAGATGCAATTGCCGGGATAACATGCACATACAAGGCTGGATGATAGCGCTGATGAAACTGCATAGGTTCTCCCTTTAAATATGTGAAATATCTAAAAGGCGGACAATCAAGCTGCAAATGCTCACCCCTTTGCCTATAACTTCTGGCAATGAAATAAAACACAATGCCACGATTGTATTGTCTTCACAAATCTAATTATCAAATCAATACTTTTCGCATACCACTAATTACAACACACCGCACATACTGTAACAACATATTTTCTGCACAATAGCTTTGAAAGATTTCTATGTACGTTTAAAGCCATCTCTGTTTCTTCAAATTCCACAAAAAAGTTATCGTATAGACATACATTGTCATTATTTCGATTTACTTCCATTATTAGCGCTAACTTAAGGAATGATTTTCAGTTTATCCAACGCCCATATTCTTTAACCGGTAACAATGGAATTGTTCACCTAGCTCGCACAGTAGAGGTTTATAAAATACGTTGAACACTGAGGTGTGTTTTCATAGAGCTGCTGTCCCCTATTGTGCACATTCTGCAAAGCTCTGCCATTCGGTCTCCAAATTACAACATTATCTCCTTGGGAGTGTCATTTAATTATTGAGATACTTAGCCACAGCGAATTACTTCATCGAGGTGAGTATTTACATAGAGCTGCCGATTTAGTTGTATTTCTCTATCATTTATAGCATTTGATTTCATTTAAGATATAACTTTAGTGTAATAAATTTACAGACTGTTTGTATTATTAATATTTTTGAATATATAATGTATCATTGTATTTATTTTATCATTTTCAGCGTTGTTTAAACATGGATGTTGTAACGAAGAAGGAACTACTCAAATTAGGGCAAGATTTGGCCCTGCAGGAACAAGATCTCTGCGACTTTGTGACATCACAGCTGAAGCAAGAGCGAGATCTGGAAGTGCTCAGATTGGAGATGCAACTACTCAAACAAGAACACGAATTGAATGTCCTCAAATTAGAAGCCGAAGGTCGAAGTAAGCACATTGTTTTTAATGAAATATTGACTCTTTAGAAAAGGAAAAATAAGTAATAAAAATTTGACTCTAAATTGATTTATCATAATTGGATGTCCATATAAGATTACATAATTCCAAGTGGCTCTAGGTATGTTTGGCGGACCTTTAATTCTTACAAAGGGATACAACATTTTTTTTTAATACAAGTATTTCAATATTCAACATGAATGACTAAGGATAAAATATGTATGTTTCGAAAATATTTAGGTTTACATGTGGTCAAATAGCCCTAAATACATTGTTATACGCGGGATATTTGTAAATAATCTTTGTTGCCACCACCACCACCAGCAATAAACATAAAATAAAGTATATGAATTAAAAATTATTTATGTTAACCAAATGTTACCTTGTCAAATAAAAATATTTAGTTTCTATGCCATATTGTTGATCCTAGCAACCTTTGCTAAGTGAAAAGTTAATTAGAGGAAAGTTGGAATAGACTAATAAAGGTGTGATGCCATTAACTACTCTCAAAAGCATTTCTAAATGTATGTAATACATTTGTAAGCATCCCTTGTTTGGTCCCCAGGGTATAGTTTCCATGGGAAACGTATATGAATTCAAAATTCGTTTATCGTAACTAATGTTTCATATGGTCAAATAAACGTAAAATCAAAGTTGAATAATATGTTTGTGAACATTAGTTGTTTCTATTGCATATCGTTTTCCGTAGCAACAACTGTTAAGTGTAAAGTTAGATAAATTATATTTCATACACGTTAACTAAGAGTGCATTACTTAAACAACTAGGCCTAAAATCAAATACATAATTAAAAATAAAACGTCGTTCCACTAAACAAATAAAAAGAAAATACCAAAGACTGGTTTCTTTATTTTCAATTGGTATTTTAGTAACAATATTTCAAATAAATGTAATTATTGATCGATTTTTTATAAAATAATAAGTTAGAAAATTAAGGATTAAATATATTAATTATTTATTAAATAAAATAGCATGGAGACAAATTAGATAGCATGGTTTTATTCCTATTTTGAGAAATTGATAAAATAGTACCCTAATAAATTAAGTTTAAATGGAGTACATTAAATAAATATTTCAAATTGTACAGCTTTCTAGTCTAAGTTACACGAATCAAAATATCCATTACAATTAATAATAGTATAGGTTTGTTTATTAGTATGTTGCCTAAATGGTACAGTAGGTTTTTTCGAATATAAAGTTTTGAATACCCAATACAGAATAAGCAATTATTAGCCATATTTTATTTAGGTAGAATAATATTTGAACCATCTATAATTACGGGACATGTTTCACAACGAGTTTCTTTATATTTATAAATGTTTGAATTTGTATATTTACACATCGATTTTAAAGAGAAAACTTTGACTAGTCTACGTAGCTGGCAATTTATGTTACGGAGATAAGCTTGAACACTATTTGCAAGAAGTGGCTTATTTTAGAAGTAACCGATGTTACTATCATTTTAAGAACTATCTTACCCCTCAAGAGTATAGATATCTGTATGCCAGTGAATAGCAATTTAATATATGTATTACCTAAATTATATGTATACTTACATGTAAATCTTTAAAAGACAGCACTAACTACCAATTAATGCATATTAACAATATACTTCAAGACCTAATTAGTCTTCCGATAGTTAGCCAGATTAATTAATTCTGCTACATCTAAAATAAGAAACTTATTTACCAAACATTACTCAACATTTATTCCCAGCTACACAGCTTCACAATCTGACTTAACCTAATTACATAGTACTGTATACCGTATCTTGGGACAGTCTGCAGTTGTACTTTCTTGTTGTGAAAGAGTGAACCAACAAACTACGAGCGTTATCATTTGCACCGTCAGAACTAATTGTACCTTTGTTTCGTTTAGGTAAATCTTTAATTTTTAAAGTGTTAATTGTCTTATAATCTGAGCGATTTACATAGGCGTGTACCTACATCTTCCATTTGAAATTTGTAAGGTTTCTAATAATTGAGGAAGCTTGCTAATGGCCTATGAAATAGCACCACTAACAACTAAGAAACGAGATGGGTAGTTTAGCTACAGTCCAGGGTTTTGTGAAAAAGGGTGACTGTGAGATACATAGATAATTAACCAGAAAATGTATAGAGCGACTAAAAATTATTTTAGAATTAGATTTTGCTAAATGTGTGGAATTATCGAAAAGGTCGAATTAGCTGACTACAAAACCTAGTCGAAATATTTTTTATATAACTGTAAAATTATTTTCTGAAATATGTGAAATTGCATCAAATGAGCGATGGAATTTAGTAGATTTCCATTTTTATTTAAACATGTACCTATCAGATTATTTTTTAATACTAGTAGCTATATTGTAAATCTTTCAACTAACTAGATTTCTAAGGAAGCTTTCTTAATAGTTTGATATTTTGAACCAAACAAAATTGTAAGAAATTGTGGTACTGTCATGCCAATACACTCACCGCTTTTAATTTGGAAGTTTAATGTGTAGTTATATCTACAAAATCTGATATTTTTCAACTCTTATTTTATATAATTATAAGACCTTGATTACAAATAATTCGTATTATCCCTAATTTATACTTTATATTTAGATTCTATAATGTAGATTTATTAAACAGATGATAAATAGCTGGGTATCTTAAAAGTTTTTAGCATTAGTCAATCGTTTTAATCAATAAAATTAACACGACTCTCAACGCTAGTTCACTCTATAAACTCCCTTCCGGTGTGTATGCACTTTTAAGGCTTGTTGAATATTCAACAAAAGTTTACCATATTCGGCGACAGCAAGATGAGCTGCGACTGATTCAGAAGGTCTTACTGGACCCTCCTCATCCTTAAGTGAATTCTGATCTGTGATCTCTCGAATCCGTTTCGCTGTTTTACCGTATGAAGGAGACTTGTTGTCACATACCTTTTGCTACTGGTTGTGAATTTGTTAACCATTATTACCAAGTTTATGACTTATGAAGATGTAGTGACGAAAATGAACAACATAGTCTCGATCATTCATAATTTGGTTATAAATTCAAACTGTTTAAGTCAAAATGTTCCACGCACTTTAGCAGACTGACAAATTAATGTTTTCTAATCAAATGGTTAAAAAGTTTCTATTAGAATTATCAGCCTTAGAAAGTTGAATTCACTTTAGGTACAAATTTTTATCAAATTTTGAGATATGCTAAATATGATTTGCGGATTGAATAGCTTACACTAATATTTATTAAAACTCACCTAATTTAATTAGAGTTTTATTCCCTTGTAGCATTGCACGATACTGACAGACAAAATGCTCAAACAGACAATGTTGATAGAAATACGTCACCATCAGTCGATGTTGAGAGAGATACGTCACCATCAGTCGATGTTGAGAGAGATACGTCACCATCAGTCGATGTCGAGAGAAATACGATACCACCAGTCCATGTCGAGAGAAATACGTCACCATCAGTCCATGTCAAGAGAAATACGCCACAAGCAACAGCAACTAAACCAGGAAAACGGTGCGCAAACGAGAACATCATTCTTAATGTTCTATGGGTAATTACATTAGTTGCAACACTTTCAGGATTTGCATACGTTATTCATGATCTTGTAGTTCGATATCACAGTGTTCCCTTAGCTCAAACCACTAAACAAAATAGTTTCCCCTTTATATGGCCTGATGTGACGATTTGCAGTAATGCAAGGTTTGATTGGGATAGAGTTAGTAATTTTGCTCTTAGATCTGATTATTATGCACGTTATAGATATTACACAATACGTCTAAAGAAAATTGGTTACTCCATAGTAGATAGCGTTGCTTTGACAATTCTACAAATTAACTCTGAGAACAACACATTTATACCAAGTCCAAAAGATTTCATGGTACAATGCTTATTCAATGGAAAGGAATGCTCCTATCGAAATTTTACATTTCATCACCATCCTTATCAATTTGGATGCTACACTTTTAAATTTAATAATCGTACAGTAGCACAACCTGGTACAGAAAATGGACTAAGTCTAATTTTAGATGCAGGTCATCTTCCTTCTGACTTCAGGAGATCAGGAAAACCTCCTTCAAGGTATAAAGGTTTTGCAGTTTCAGTACATAATCCCGACACGCTTCCTGATTTACAAAAGAATGCGATTCAAGCTACCGTTGGCATTGCAACTAATATAATGCTATCAGCCAAACAGATAGTAATAAAAAACCGAACTGGTAATGAATGCATTGATAAAAGGAATTGGTCTAATGCTGTTGGTTTTGCCAAGAAATATATTACCTCAGCAACAGACTGCATTGAAGAAGCAATTCAAAACGACGTTCTAAAGGAATGCGGATGTCAAGATCCGGAACGTTACAGAAGAAAAGATGCCACTGGCTCATCAATTATTCGACATTCATGTTTGCAGTTTCTTACAGAGGCCTACAACAGAGAAATTAGTGGCCATTTTCAGGCATTAATGGCAAATTTTAATAATCAGGGATTTTCTGAAATCGGCAAATATGTCAATATATCTATCATAAATAAAACAGAAATTAAACAATTTTATAATAACTTCCAATGCTACTACAATGGATTGAAGGAACAACAGAAAATAAATGTCAGATGTTCAACCTTTTGCAATTCAACAATTTATGAAACATCATCAAATTTTAATAGGTGGCCAACCATCGTCCATGTGCATTATTCTATTATAAAGCTGTACCAAAAACTACTTAAAAATGAAAATATTACCAAATCGAATATCAGCTCAATGTTGTACTTATATTATACGGACTACAAAGCTAAGAGCGACCGAATCATTAATTCTGACGGACGCAGTGGAAGAACCAGCAAAGAAATTATGGAACTTCTAGAATATATGCAAAGTCGTTTTACAATGATTAACATTTACACTGAAGTAAATCGAATTAATGCTGAAATCGAGGAAGAGATCTATGGCATTTTTGCTTTGTTGTCGGATATCGGTGGAATCTTTGGCATGTTTCTTGGGGCTAATATACTCACTGTAAATGATTTTATCAGAGTTTTAATTAGAGTAATAAAAAATTTTCGAGATTTGACACGTTAGTCAATTTTGATGTGATGAACTTCTGATTCTTGTTTTCAGATTGAAGGTAACAAAATACTCGCATCTGAATTTTGCACTGGAATTCGTTTAGCTTTATTTATCGTTATTTGATAGCCTTAGCATCACCCATAGAGTAAATATAGCTACGTAGAGTATCCACTCAAACATTCTGAATGTGTGCATCTTTGATTTTACAACTACTGACTAATATTGATATGCAGAATTCAAATCTATAATTATTTTCTCGCTAACATTTTGTGTTGGTATATTTCGGGTTAGGTACTACTTTTATGTGACACTTAGGAAAAAGTAGTATGCAAAAATTAAACGGATTTTTAGAATATACATAACCATTTGAATTTTAAACCGTTCAAATAAAACTGTATGAAACACACGATTATTTTTTCAGTAAAAAAGTAAATACCATAAAACTGAAAACAAATTTGATAAAAAATCATGGTTACTATGTAAATGCACAACATAAATAACAAAACACATCATAAATCTATAATTTATACAATTAGAATCAAATGAAAGCAGAAGTTAATAAACAGATATCAATTACAAAATCTATCTACATAATTATTATTTAAATTTGGAGCTGCTAAAAAATAAATAGTATAATGTACTTTATAAAATAAATTTATGTAAGAAATGAATTTTTGTAATTAAAATTATATACTACTTTTATGCGACACTATACTCAAATTTATAAAATATACTCCGAGCGGGTACGCTATATATTGTTACTCTATAATTTTAATCAGTTCAATATCATGCCTGGAAAATGATTGTCTCCAGAAATACATGGTATCACCCATTTTGACAGAGAACTTCATTACTACGCCTACACTATCAACAAGAGCCCTAAAGTTACATTCATTGTATTTCTTTTATACTAATTTACTTCAACTTTACACCGCACTGTGAAAACATTCAATTATTTGGTTATGAACACCCCCTTTTGAACGAAATCTGTACACAAGCTTACCCATTGTCCTCCACAGACACAATTTCATTTTATAGGAGTGCCATATATAAAAATATATTTGTAAGTTTTGAAGAAACTATTATCAATATTTATTGTCAATCAATTATCCAATATTTATATTTTGTTTATATAAAATCAATAATTAAAATTATTAAATCAACCAATGTTTGGGTTGAAATTTATAACTAAACATTTTTGGATTATTGTATTATACTACTGAAAGTAATATATATGTAATAAGAAAATTATATTTATATATATTAAAAGTTCGTCAAAAATTTGGTCCATTTTACGTCAAATGGGGTGTCATAATTGACCTCGGCTTCACGTAACATGATTGCTTGGAACGCTTTAGTTTTTTGGCTCCAAAATGTCAGAGAAGAATCAATTACACTGAAACTACAAGTGATATCTATGTATATCCTCTGTTAACTAACTTTAAATTAACCAATTTTCAATTTCAATTTTAATATTTGTGTATAATTTATAAATTGTTATAAACAACATAATATCGATAGATATCTCAATTTCTTTTGGGAAAAAATGATTTGAATTGATTTTGTATGTCAAGTAGTTGCATCTTATTTTTAGCCTTTTTTATAACGTACTGCCAAAAAAGAGACAGACAATTAGCGAAATGTCTCTATGATTTTAAACAACTCTACTATAAATCTCAAACACACAAATCGCATCACTTTGGGGTCTTATTTTCTAGAACGAATGTACAGTTATGCACAGAAATATATACACTGAATCATTTTGTGACATTTTCTATTAATGGTTTGTATTTTTTTATTCTTGATTTTATGGGATAATTGTATTAATTTGATAACAAACAGTGTTTGTATTACATTATGTTTTATTGTTATTAACTGGTTATTTGATCTAGAACTGTCTGGCTCAACTGATATTTAATTAATTTCACACAAGTACTTCTGTTAAAATAAAATGAGTGTTGTAATACTGCTCTATTAATAAATTTGATGTGCACTAAATGCCTTTGGGTTTTCACACAAATGTAAGGATTTTATCGACTTTATATAAAGTACATTATAGCGTCATTCTAAATGTACGTCGAAGAAAATCAGATTGTAAATAATTGAACTCCCAGAACTTATTCCTAAATTGTTTCTACATCCATTTGTCGTGAAATTTTAATGATAAAGAGTATTAATTTTAAAAAGTATTTCTTAATAATAATATAGGGTAATTTGGGCGAATGTCAAACATAGGGTAATGTCGAACACCCTTAATCAAATTGCCATACATAGGATGCACATATATAAATCGTAGATATGCATTGACGTATGCTTCTTTGGGATATTCCGTGTTTTAAGAATAGAAAATCTATAGTTTCGTTGCCAATTCTACCTAATAAAATTTGACTGATTTATCGATGTATTTGTTCTGTGCGTGAACTAGCTGAGAATTTTAATATTTTGAATTTTGTGAGTTAAGGGGTGCAAACTGAGTGTTATATGAAGTAAGTTCTTGTAACCTATATTATCTAATTGAAAATTTACTATTCTGTAAAATTTGATATAATATAGAAGTAAGCAGTGATTTATGTCTTCGTTAATTGCATATGGAGGGGTGTTCGACTTTACCCAAGTCGTCAGGGTAATGTCGAACACTTCATAAACTGTGTTCGACATTAACCTATTTCACTAAATAATTGTCAGGGTAATGTCGAACGTTTTGAAAAAGAAGTATCTAGATTTTATGTTATGATCTCCTTTGAAGAATACACTATAAATTCTTTTAAATTAATTATACAATGGTTGGTCGAAAAGCAATATCTAAACTTCTAGTAGTGAAAAATGCTAATTTACTTATGAATAGATAAAAAACAGTGGCCGTGGCAAGCTACATTCCTGGAACAATGAAAAAATGGAAATAACAGTGAGCGAATACTAATAGCTCATCAAAGTTATCTCTGTGTGGCTTATAATGTTCCCTTGACTAGTTTATAAGATCTCGTTAAAGCGAAGAAAGAGAATAAGTCATTAAATATTAAGCCGCAGTTGGGTCGTAAAACGGTCTTTACAGCAGAGGAAGAACACGAACTAGCTGAACTCTTAAAATATCAAAATGCCACAAGTAATAGTAAAATGTTTTCTGCTCAAAACAAGAATGTGCTGGAAATGATTGGAGTGTTTCAGTTCAACTCAAACGTTGTAAGCAGAGATGCATATTTACCTAACTTAAATAGTTGTAGAGCAATGCCTGGTGAAGAAACCCCTGCAGGAGATACCACAAAAGCTGCGGTAATTCAAATGAGAACAGAAAATGATGGTGGTATAGAGGAGGAGATTAATATTATTAATGCTGACAATAGTGCCACTTACGTGTTGGCCAATATAGAAACGACAGAAAAAGAAAAGAACAATAAATCTGTGACCTTTCTCGAATTAATTGGTAAGCGTGCAAATCCAAGAAAAAGGGGGAAATACGAAAATCACCATCTTACATATTGATATCTAATGAACACATTGGATATGTGAAAAAAAAATTACGATAAACAAGAGTAAAGCAGCTGAATCAAGCAAAAAAGTTAAAAAAAACCTGCTGTCAAAAGAAGAAACATTACGCTATTAATGACATCGACATCGACAGGTCTAGGTTCAGTCAGATACAAACACAAAAATGACACGTTTTGCATTTATTGCGGCGAATCATTTTCAAAATCTAAATCTAAAGAAGTATGGATAAGGTGTGCAAAATGTCGACTTCGGGCGCATAATCTATGCTGCTCCCATGAAAATTATTTGACCGAGGAATATGTACGCAATTTTTGCCTGAACGTAAAAACACAGGAAAAACCACAGAAACCCTTGAAAATATTTAATTGACAATGTGTTTGTTTAGATTTATTCGAAGATAGTAATACTAATACGTAATTGAGATTTGTTTATCTTTAACTATTTTTTATAATATTTGTGTATCACAATTTTTTGAGCAAAATCAGCTGTTTGGTTTTGATTTGAGAGCTATATTCGTGACTGGCTAAATATATTGACAATCAACAAATTTTTTGTATTTTTTATGGAGTAATATTTATTAGTTCTTGACGAACTTAATAGCGTCATGTGCTGCTAGATCGAGCCATTATCCGTTATTTAAAAAAATGTCACTAACTCTTTCCAAGGTACTTAATTTCAACTCAATCGTTCTTTGGGAAATATAATATCTTAGGTTGGGTGATTTTTGCCAAAAATTCTGACGTCTAGGAATTAATGATTTACAATAAGTTCATCTTAGTGAAATGTCATTTGAAAATCATAAAATTAATGTTGATAATATTAATTACCAAGCCTACATAAATGTTGCATAAAAGTTACATTTTTTATATAAATGTTTGTTGCAAAATTAATGCGTACAATATAAATATAATAGATATCAACTAAGTATTAAAAGAACAGACACCACACGGCTAACGTCACATCAGCATCAATATAATTTTACGATCGCAATTCAACTAATGTTATATGCGAACTAATGACCGGATTATTTCAATAAATCATACTTTTATAGATGTAAAACATCTCTGCTTATTTTCTGAGATTATTTATCTTAAATCAATGCCAACAGCCACCACTACCAGCGATTTCGGTGATGCAAACTAAGAAATAAAACAACAGTTTCAAGTTTGGAACAGCTAAAAGATTACCTACATACATACTGGTTGGTAGTTCATTAGTAGTGACGCCAGCTACAACAATTATATCAAAACTGATCATAATTATTGAGCGTGACAAAATATTTTTTAAATTATAGTACAACCTAATTAACCCTCCTTGGGACTTCGCCTTTATACCTACGTCGTACACATTTTATAATGGTGGGAAGATAAAATGTTGTCAAAGCAGAAGAATTATGTTGCAAAATCGAAAACCTCCGTAGTTAACTGAGCAATGTTGATTTCTCTGCCCTGTGTCAAACTCATTCCGTTTTACACACTGATGGAGTAAAAATCATGGAGTTAAAATCACTCAACATATTTCATTTTTAAGGGGGAATTTATCGCTTTTTAAAAAAAATCACTATAATCACTATGATCAAATCCATCAGATGTAATATAATTCATAACCCACACTGGGAGAACTGCCCTTTTTACAAAGGGTAAATGTTACAACAACAACAACAAAATATAGGCTTGTTGCTTGTGTATTCATGTTTTTAAAAAAAGAAAGACCAATTGCACCACTGACGGTCTTAACCTAAGTCCCGCAACATATTTGTTGTTATTGTTTTGCATTTTTACCATTCTACATGTTTCCTTTCTGACCGGATTGTTTTATGGATTTCGGATATACTAGATGGTATTTTCAATCACCGAGCTTGACTGGCCATTTCTTCAGCTTGGTTGCAGAACAAGAGATACATGATTACATAGTAATCTTGAAAGAATGTTGTTTTTATGTGGAAGCCATATTTATATTTTTATGCATCTTTTGGTTGAATTATATTCACTTCTATGAAGTTTGTAGTATCGAAGGCTTGATAGCTATTATTTCTTATTTTTATGTGTGCTGTAGTAAAGATTTATTCTATATATTGGATGTGCGATTTTTTAATACGCTGGATGGATTTCTTCAAATTTTACATCGTTTAGCAAAATTCACATTTGTATATCCTATAAATGTTTTCTACAGCTCTCTGCAAAATATGAATATTTGACAATTATAAACGCAAAATGAGATTATCTATTATTCCCATTTTTATAGAGTCGTATTAAAACGGCATAACAAAAGTTGAGGCAACCTATAAAATGCTGACAATGTTTCTGCGCTTTTAATAATGACATTTTAATAACGAATTAGCGGTTTATTTAAAAACATACTTCTTCTTAAAGGGCTAAATCAGAACAGTTGCCACTCACTTTCTGAAACTTTTTATGTCAAATTATTTCCTTTAAAATAAAGGTAAATTTAAAATTAATTTTCAGAAATATATTAGAAATAAAAATTTAAATCCAGTCAATAAAGATACGCTGTTGTTCTAGTTGAACACATCTGATATAGTTTGATATTTCTACTCTCATATAGAAATTGGGTGTAGATACTTTTGGAAGCATTTTTGTCCTTTTCAATAAATATTTGAAAACATATTTAAATAAGAAACACCCATTTTAAAATGTTGTAAAAATAGTATGTGGTTACAAATTTAAAAATGAATCTAAACCAAACTGGCACTATTGTTATTTTGTAAAACAAAAATTGTTTCGAAATGATAGTGTATTTTATTAAAAACATGTTTTGTAGCTATTAGTCACAATATTTTCACCAACAATGGTACTCAATTAGATAGACGTCATTCTAAATTGAAAAACATATTAGAATGTCAAGTTGTAGTAAAATTAATTGCATCACAGTATTAAAAATGCATTTTTGCTCACTTTATTAAATGAAAGTCTGATAGAATCTAAGATTCATTTCTGTTAACCATTTGAAATCCGAAGCAAAAAAAATACTTTTGGCCAATTTACAAACAACTCCACTAGAGAAAGGTGAATAGAATGTGGTATATTCTGATAGCAAAACTAAAATAATTAAATAACAATGATCTGTCGGTGGATGCTACGTATTGCAAAATTGCGTAATTCAAAATTTATTTGTTTCGATATGAAAACTGTAGATTGTTGTTGGATTATATTTTGATAAAACAATGGTTTTTGCAAAAATTATGTATTTTAAATACAATAAATATTAAAGAATGAAAACCAGAGAAAGTATGTGCCTTCTACAAAAATAAGTTCTGTTATCCTTCAAATTAGAAAAGGCAAAATCTTTACAAAACTCGTTTTCAAAATTGTAACAAAATAGCTAAAAAGGGATGTCAATATAAAATGTTTAAGAAAAAGTTTACCACAAAGTCACGAAAATAATTATGGCGAAGTTAACGGCAGATATGTCATTCAACATCTGTACTCTAGCAAGGCCGTTAACGCAAACGTGATTCATCTACCCTTTTATGTGTTGTTTTGTCTACCTGACTCTGACGCATTCTGGTTTTCTATATTACGCAGAGTGACATTTTTATCACAAAGATTTTTAAAAATAAAATTAACCAATTTCAGAAATGTTTAGATGTTTCCTACAATATCCATCATTAAAAATTGCAATTATGAAAGTGATAAACTATAGACCAGACAAAACACAAGTTAATTAATTTCTATTCTACAGCTTATTAAATCATAAACGGGAAACACGCTTTCTTATAATATAAAAATGTAGTTCCAAAATACAATTAGTAAATTGACGCTGTTCACTTTACAAAATACTTTCCAAGTTCAGTAGGTTCTTAAGTAAGAAAAACTGAAAGAAAAATATAAACAGAGTATCTTTGGCAGGCTGATCAAACCTCGTAGTTGGAAAATAGCAAATTATTCAGGAGAAGCATAAAACTATTTAAAAGATATAAAATTTGTCGGAACGCTGATCAAACCTCGTAAGTCCAAATTTTTACAAAATAATATTTCGAAATATATGTATGTATTATAA
>JAUYWI010067554.1:0-14835 GCA_034780595.1 Parotoplana pacifica
TTTCAGTTCGTCGATATTTCTTGGATGTTGGTAATACGCGACGGACTTCAGATGTTCCCACAAAAAGAAATCAAAAGACGATAAATCTGGTGAGCGATGTGGCCATTCTATAGCACCGCGTCTACCGATCCACTTATTTTTTAATTCATGATTCTGAAAATCCCGCACAATGGTTGAAAAGTGAGCTGGTGCTCCATCTTGTTGAAATCCTGTGTTGGAGGTTTCTGCAAGTGGAAGGTCATCTAGCATAGGTACCAAGATTGTCTGAAGCATTCGAAGATATGTCTCTCCATCCACATTTGAATCAAGAAATAGGGTCCGTAAATGTTCAGCCCATATCGCAGTCCAGACCATCTCACTTCTGGATCATTTTAGACATCAGTGGCTTCCATCCAATGTGCATTTTCACTGGACCAGTATCTCGAATTGTGTTGGTTCACATTACCGCTCAAATGGAACACCGCCTCATCAGAATAAATTATATGCTTATAAAAGATTTGATCTTGTTGTTGAAACCACTCGCAAAATTCTAAAAGTCGGTCTGTGTCATCTCCAAGCAGTTCTTGAGTTAAGGAAATCTTGTACGGATGAAATTTATTCTCGTAGTATTCGCTTAATACTGCACCTAGAGACTTCAGTTTCGAGTGACAACCTTCTTGTGGACCTTTTGGGGCTGACTAAATGATGAGCCAAAACTGCTGCTGAGGTTCCTTCATCGGTCGAACTTCTTGGTCTTCTTGGACGTCAACTATCGTGGACACTTCCACTTTCTTTAAAACGTTTGATTAGCCTACCCATTGTGCGCTGATTAATTGGACGTCTTTTGGGTGATTTTGGTTAAATGGTTCTACGACAGATCGGTTAGAAGCACCGTCATGTCCAAACTTGAAAATTAATTCAATGAACAACATTTAAAGGAATTCTGCTTATTGATTTATATAGTAAACAAAAATGATATTTTTTATAAAATAATTTGAAAAGAGAGTGAAATAGATCAATGAAGGCTATTATCTTTTAGAACATCATTCAATATAATAAGATTTCAGATGTAGAATGCTGACAATGTAGCAATTTTCAGAAAAACTCTTATTTAACATACATTTTGATAGAGCGTTACGGCTACTTGGTCCAGGGTTGTAGTAAGTATAAAAGTCGACGTTTGTAAATTAGAAAATCAATTTAAAGTAGCATATTTCAGATTAATGTAACAATAGACACAGATGTTAACTATGACTAATTTAAAACAAATCCGGTGGACTTTTGCAGTCATAGATTATGTAAAACTTCCTGACTAAATTTGTAAACTGCTCGTAAATGTTTGGAATTAAATTTGGTATCAGTGTGCTAAATTTGAAGTTTTATTTTAGTATTAAAATGTTTGACCTTTGACCTCCCCAAGAAGGTCATCTCACAGTCATGTCTTTGAAGAATCGAAATTCAGCCAAAATAGGGAAATGTATAAACAATTAATTCTAATTGGTGAATTATCGATAAAATTAGTTAAATTGTTTGGTACATATAAACGTTCAACAAATTATATTTTGGGTTTTTGAAATATTAATTTTTGTCCCATCATGGAGTGCAACCTGAAAATAAAAACTGTTTATTTTTGCCATAGAAAAATTTAAATTGTTTTTTTAGACCTGGAGAAATGTGACAAACTACATGCTAAACATAATCTAAAATTTTATATTAACCTAAAATAGTTATAAAACTTTTTGTGTCCAAAAATCCCATATATAGTTAAGTTACGAGTAGATAGGTAAAATTGAAATTTTGTTTACTCATAAATTGAGAATAGAATTAGAAAGAGGGAAGATGTTATCCAATAGAGTTTAAATTTGGTACTAAGCTGAAGCCTTCAGTTGACCTTGTATGTACCAACTTCAGTTCAATAGGAATATATCTTCCAAATGGTTACTTCTCGTATAAATGTATGTACATACAATAACGCCAAGTCCACAAACATATACACACCCATTTTAGTACAAATATTCAGAAAATCCCATTTAACAATTAGAATCATTTTCTTCATGTTTTGCTTATACCTATATGAGTAAATATAGAATTGACAACTCTAGCATGCAGCCATGATGGGATGTTAAGAATAGAACCAGATACAGGAAATCAATAACAATTTGAGAGAAAGGAACGCAATACGGGGAATATAATAAAAAGAATAGCTAGAGTAGATCTAGGGCCAAAACAACATCTATAGAAATGGAAGTACAGACACACAGTAAAAAATATTTATTATGTGTAGGTCGCTATTCATTAAAAACAACTGTCTAGATTTTGAATACATTAAATATTTCCGATAAAATTAGTAGCTATGGTTAGAATAATTGATAGCCAGAAAAAGTTTCTAGTTTAATCTTGGAAAAATAACTATTTGTAGTTTTTCTTTAACGTTAATATTTTTCTAATATTCTTACTTAGGTTAGATAAAATACCGATTAATCATAGTTTTAGATTTGTGCCATTTACATCTTCCGCTTATTCGAGATTTTGGTTGACATTTTGCATTGTAGAAAATGTCATACACTAACTAAAACGGAAAATAGTTACACTTTTAGTCACCCATCAGTTATTTTTTCAAAAATAATCAATTGGATATGCCTATGTAGATTATACAATTTGTGATTTTCTATTTTACCCGTCTAGTTTTTAATTTACAATAATGGATATAACAAAGATATTGAATTATATAGATTTCAATTTAGAATTTATATATATATAAACTTTAGTTTGACACTCAAAAATAATAATATTTTTTGTATGTACCCTACAAAAGTTTTTTTAAATGTAAATAAGCATTTGAAATATTTGGTTCATGCTTGTATGGACACTATTTTTCAATCCATAGGTTTGACATATTTTGTTAGGAACAGATGTACAAATAGGCAAGAGAATTATGTATGCGGATTCTGTGTGTCAATTCTGTAGATATGTGGAGGCGCCTGATTTCTATGATTTTTTGCTATACATAGAAAATAGCAAAATCATTAGAATAAATACAATGGAGGATATGTATGTACATTAGTTCATAACATAAGAGTAAAGAACTTATGTAAATCATACCGACAAAAATGATCAGGCAAAAAATCAACTTATTACACGAGTGTAAAGTGTCACGCTGTTTTCCATGTAGCTACTAACCTATATAAAACATATAATAGATTTTATTAAATATTGATTTTCATGGACTCGGCGGCACTAAAACAACCAATAAAAATCGTCTATTTTATGTCATTTTTACATAAATGTTAAAACTGTGTTCAAATCTGAATAAAATAGTCCAATTCTTGGTTTATATAAAGCTAATGCATTTTTCTTCAAAACATATTATGCATTTTTAAATATATTCAATTTAGGGACTCTAAAATCAAATCAAAGCATTCTATATAGCAAAATTTGAAGGCTCATTTGTTCTAAATGATGTAAAAGGTTTCTTTTATTAGATTCTTGGTCATTCTTAATGTGTTTGGAATGCTTTTATTAATTAAAATTGAATTTAAAAAAACACATTATTAATACATTAGACGAGCTGATCCCAAAAATTACTCGAACTGAATTTATGACTTTAGATAAAGTTATGACCTTTCTTACTTGGCACTAATAGAGTATCAGATAGGAAGTAAATATTCCAAATTTGAAGGTATTCAATGTACCTACCTTTCAAATTTATTTTCTTTTTTTTACATATTATGTTCAATTTTTCTGGTCAATATATTTTATGAAATTTGCTACTCGTTGGCACGTTTTTATGCATGCTGAGGAGATTATCAATAACTTCTTCTTATCCAGATCAATGATTTATAAAGTATCAAAGAATATCCTTTTCATGGGTTTGAAGGGTCGTGTTCGGGCTACATCTTTCTTCTCATGAAGTTTCCTTCAACTCAGCCTTTGAATGAATTCGTTGGGTGATTGTGATGACCCAGTTACTTTATGAATAGACTAGTATCTGTTATCTATTCATAAACAATTCGGTGATCGATTAAATTACAATGTGAGCAGTAAGGCGATACAGGAATGATTAATAAAGCAAATTAGAACGAAAATGAAAATACGAAAAATAAAAGATGCTGGCAATTTGGTTCCGTTGATCTAATAAATAGCTGAAATCCAAGTTGTTTATGTTTGTAGTTTTATTTTTTAAATTGACCTTATTTCGATATAATATATAACAAGTGGAAGGAAATTGAGATAATACCTAAAGCTTATTGAATCTTTAATATTTACATATAGGAATAGATGAGCTAACCTACTAATCTAAAATTGGATTACATTGAAATGAACACACGCCATTCAAATGATTCTGTACAGGGTGTGCCATAAGTCTTTGAACCAGATAAGGTGACAATGAAATCGATTTATTAGTTGATTAATTTGGTTAAAACAACCAGAGATTGTTTTGGTATGCATTAAACATAGAGTGATAAATTTATTATATAAAATTTAATAGGATGGTGCGCCTCCCTCACTATTCTCTAGTTGCTCGTCAGATGATGAACATTTGGAAGGCAGGTGGTGTTGGCCGAAGACTATTAGGACCGATTGAATGATAAGCTAGGTTTCTTGAACTAACTCCTTGCGATTTTTTGGCTTTGGTCACATTTACTCCAAAAGCTGTATCCAACTCCTGGTTTTATATTCCTCCTTATTAATGCCCTGGATCGTCAAATTGAGATTTACAACAAATTTAACTGGATATGTTCCGACAATCTGAGAACCGAATTTAGAAAGTGATTTAAATGGATTGTGGACATTTTGAAATGTGAAATTGGGTCATTCAACTCTTATTGATCTGTTATTGGTGTGATACTTTGTAAATAGCATGTAATTATAATATAAATAAAATGTGATTCAAGACATACTTTTTTTAAAGTTGGTTCAGACTTATGACGCATCCCCCTGTATAGAGTCTTCTGAAAACAGTGCATTTTTCTTATAAAATGTTTAAAGAAAATCAGTCAGTAAACTAAGAGTTTTGAACAATGCCATTGAAAGTTTCAAATAACAATTCTGTTTTTCTATATAAATTCTGTGCAAAAAAATATAATTATTACTGCTATAGCTTTCTCTTTTTGACAGTTAGTTTTAATTTAAAAAACGCATTTTCAAGACACCCTATATTTTTCCCTTTTCTATTGTACTTTGTTTAAAATATTCGACTGTAACAGTAATATACAAATATTTGACATATTTTAACTTACCTATTAAAATGAATACAGTAGGTAGTCCACTTTGAACAAAATAAATAAGATAACACTTAAAAGAAAGTAAGAATTTTATCATGTCTATTTGTAAGGGCGGCGAACTCTATTTTTATTTCATTTTTAGTTTGCTTTATAGAATTCTTTTATCCCTTAATGGATTTGTTATGTTCTTTGTTATAAACAGCAACATGTTTCAGGAATATAGAGTTCTGCTTTCTATGCATAGATATTTGGAGTCTCCATGGCTATTAATGTCTATTTAATAATCTTTTACAGACTACAATTTGATCTATTGATTGTTCGAAAGACTCAAATGTTATTACGATTCAGATTTATTTGTCTTTTGAGCTTATATAGATAGTGAATTTGGAGGGAATATTGTTTTTTATTATTTATTGATTACTACTCATAATATTGAATGAATTGTCATTTTAGGAGCTGCTTTGTCTGTAAGTAACATTGGTTCGTCGGAACTAAATGAAAAAGAATTTTTGGATATAATTATAATTGATTTATATCTCTTTTTGTGAAGTTCATTTTAAAAATTTATGTAGTTCGGAACATTTCAATGATCCATCCAAAACATTTTTGCTGACTTCATTAAAACCCTACATAGTAGGTATCTACTCATTTCAATCTGTTAAAATAATGTATGAAAATAGATCTTTTTGTTATTTAAAGATTTTAAATTTTAAATAACGGTTGTTATTATCTGACGTAATTCTTTAATGTTGTGCTTTTTGTTTTTTTAATATTACAGAATGTAGAGTATATATCTAGGATGCTTTCTAGATTGATTGTGGATGATCAGAAATATGTGATGTCGTTTTCCATTGACCATGAATCTTAGCCAAGTGAGAGTAGGTAGTTCAGAAAATTCCTAATTAAATTGATTCTCAATTTTGGACCCAATAGTTTGTACATTCTTAATTCTTTAGATCATTGTGTTATAAAATACACTACTAGGTTGTAGTACATATACTGTTTATTTTTACCATTTTATTCGATAAAGATAAATTACAGAGTATAGAAAACTTATATTTTTATTTTAAGTTCTAAATTTCAGTTTTTGAAATTTATATTTTTCTACAACACGAACACCTAAATATGAATAACATGATTCCGAATTCTAATTACCATTTTATATTTCAACTTTGTTGTTTTGATTTATTAGTATAGTTATGTAGATTAAAATGAGTTTTTTTAGTCAGCTCAAAGAGTTTATAGATAAACAAGCAAACCTATTGTTCTAGTATTCTTTCATTGACGAAGTTGTTAAGTTACTTACTGACCTTTAAATCTTTATTATCTGATATACATAAAATAACTATTTCTCAATTATTTTAAAAACTAAGACCCTTCTAAAGCTCTTCATTAGATATATATTTTTTGTTTCTTTCGTTTATAGATAATTTTGAGTGTATTGTATAACTTTAGTAAATAGTTTAAACAATTTTTTTTAAATGGTCTGAGTGTAAAAGTTTGTTAGAATACCTACATGTTTCAGATTTGGTTTCTTGTACCCAATCTAGATTTTAAATTCTTAATTTTGTTAATAAAACACACTTAGTTTGTTCTATTTGAAATTAAATAAACAATATATGTATATGAATAGTAAATGCATTTTGCATAATGAATTTTCATTCACTTATTTAGTTTGTCTCTTTATTATCAATGTTCATTCAATTTAACCTTATCCATTACCTTGGGGAACCGAATCGCACCCCTGTTTTATTTTTGAAGGAATTGTTTAAAAAATAACAATTTGTGAGCACTATTCTACCACTATTCTTAATTATATGTTTAACAACTTTTAATAACATTTTGATCATATTTACCCCTATAGCCTTCTTAACAAGGTCACCCCCCCCCCTTGAACCTAACAACAAATAGAATAATTTTGACTCTTAGTACATTGATATAAGCTCATACATTGTTGTATTTACTTTTGTTCAATAACATAACCTGTTTTTCATACATGATTACCAATATTTGCCCAATAATAATTTACCTAATTATTTGAATTAAATTTCAAAAATGGCAAAAAGCTAGTTTTTTTTGTTGTACTTTAAAATTTTAATTTGTTATAACTTTTTATATATTTTATAAAATAATTAAATAATAACATCATCTGTAGAACATATTGTTCTACTACTGTACCAATTTACATCACCATAATGCAATCCTACGTTAGAATTTCATAGAGGACCGAATCGCCCCCCCACGCTATATCTGACTGCGTTAAATACCCCGGTATGGATAGGGTTAACATGGTTTGACTATGCTTTCAGACTAGTAACATGTATCTATTTTTAATTTGATCTATGTCCATTTTTCGTAATATGATTCAAATTGAAACAAAACAACCTACACTCTACGTATGTTAAATCGAATATCCTAAATGCGAATTAGAGCGAGAAAATAAATAATTATACACACATTTTACAAACTATTAAAATCGTTAAATTGAACAAAAAATAGTTTTAATATTCGCTTGATAAGAACATCTATCTAAAATTTGCGTCGTATGGATAATATTTTACATATTACTTGTATAATAAAACTGCTAGTAGAAGTAAGTTTTAGTTAAGCCTAATATTAGGATAGCTAAAAATGGTAGCTATCTATATACAATACAAAATCTGCTACTTTTGTGGTGAAACTTGACAAGTTTTATTGATAGAAAATGCAGTTCGGACGGTATAAAGTACTTATCTAGCGATAAATTAGAGGTGATGTGGTGATACTGGATGCTGTAAGGAGAACTAAAAGCCGAATGATGAGATATTGGCTTTAGAAGAAATTTTGATCAAGTTTAGATTGGAGCCATTCTCTACTTTGGAAAGTGTACTAGTGATCTGGCAACTGTATTCTAAGTATCACGTTGGTTTGGGCAACAGGTAGGAATTAGAGGTTTATTTTTGTTGACTTTTGGAAATTAGTTTCTTTAGTTCCTTTCTTTATTTTAGTTTACCTTAGACATGTAAGTAGGTATCTAGGTACACTTATTATAAGATTTTGGGTTTAGTTCTAGCTATGTAGAAATATATTAATTTTCGTAATGTTTATTTTCAGACTCCTTAACAGATATTTGTTATTCAAATACGAGTAATTTGTATAGCTGCGTTACGGTTATTCCTTCTTTCACCAGGGATAGCTATTAATACTTTATTTTGTTATACTAAACGTTCTTTAATCTCTGGAATATTTGTGTCCCTAGCAAAAGTTTGTAATGGTAACTAAGGTTTCATGTTACGAGTATGTTTGATATATCATTAAAAATATCATTGTTGGGGTCTCTAACCAACAGTTGCTAAGGGGAAAGTTAATTCAAAAGAAAGTTCATGTATTGATAGCACATCTTATTTTTATTATTTGTTTCTTTGTTATTATACATATTTTTAAAAACATTTAAATAATTTCTCATCTTCTCCGGCGGGGGGTCTAGACTACCTTAAGGTTTGTCACAGATGGCTCGAAACGACTTAACCGATTGGCATGAAATTTAGAAACAACGTACCAAATTCTCTTGCGGAATGTTTTGGTGTGAAAATGTTTGTGGTCCGACCCCTCCTAATGTCACGTCACGGCTCTCTTTAAAAAAAGAAGTTGGTCCAAAAATGCCAAAATGTACTTTTTGCAATATGAATCAATCCTGAAGTCAAATATTAATAGAATTGATTATAATAATTGGTTGCAAATACCTCATAGTTTGATTTATGTATATTCTGGGTTTTAAAAAATATGATTTTATGATCTGGGTGCAACCTGAGAGCCAAAACAAAAAGATGTTTTTATTTTTGAATGAAAAAAGTTATGCCGTATAGCAGTTTTTCCAGTGAGTTGTGTAATACCTGTTCATCAATTGTAGGAAATTTCTTAAAGAAATATTGATCCATAAAAAAGTTATGAAAATTTTTCTGAATCAATATTTCTTTATATCATTTCCCGTACCCATAAATAATATGACCAATAGTGCGAGTACAAAACTTTATTAAATAATCTTAAACAAATGTATTTGAAGATTATTTTATAGGATTGTAAGTCTTTTTAAATGGATAATGAACGAAGTTACTAAAGTAGAAAGTAGGCATTATTTGGATAATTTAAGTCTTGGTTTTAGTTTAATAACAAAATCAATATAATTGTTTACAGATTTGCAAGAGATGATAATTTTTGGAGAATTATGATTTTTTTTCTTTACTGGATAGCTGCGTATCCATTCGATTACTGCCTGCAGGTATTTTATATCAAGCTCTCTACGTAAATACATATATTGGGTATGAATATGCAGCGATTTAATTATAAGCAATGATCAATCAATAGCTTTAGAAAACAGATGCGATTCTTTTACAAGATAATTAAGAAAAGTAAATATAGTCAATTTCCTTTTAAATAAAAGAATACATTACAAACATTAGTGCTGAACAGGAAGCATTTTGTTTTGTATTTGCTACTGAACGCACATGATTGCAAATAATATGGAAATAGTTGAATTTTGTTTTTGAATTATTTGATCATTTCAAAGTACCACTATTGAATTACTTTTTTTCATTAAATTATTTTATATTCTCTCTAAATATTAATGTAAGTTGTAATAATTTCAAAAATATCTGTTTGTTAGATGCTTACCTACTTTTTTAGAAATTAAAAATAGCGATGATTGTCCTGAGTAGTTTTAATCAATAGAAGAAAAATAGACTCAGCTGCAAATAGTAAAATGATTAGGTATAGCTATTAAAATTGTTTGCGCTAGATGCTTTATGCACATATTTATCAATAAACCGAATTAATTTAAAAACAGTTTAAATGAAATATAAGATTGGCCAAAAAGACCTAAAAGATGGTTAGCTCTCCAAAACGAATTCCAAAATTACTTAAAATGAATGAAATTAGATATCATTGTAGGTAACTAGGTATTTCAGTACATAAATTAAAATATTTTAAAGCTAACAAATCGAGAATACATAGTTGAAAAAACATTGGTAAAATATTGTTAATGTATTACTACCGTTAAACTACGATTGTTACCTATCCTTTACTCTTTTCCTTGCCGTTTTGTTAGCTCTAAAATCTTTAAAAATTTAATTTAATTTTTGTACCAAAATGCCTTTGTTGAAAATGGCTAACTTTAGGCATTTATAGTTCCACAACCACTGAATCGATTTCTATGAAATTTGCACACATTGTTAACATCATCAAAGACAATCTATTGACCAAATTTGGTTATTCTAGGTTTTGTACGAACTATAGATGTCAAAACATTGGCCCATTTTCAGAAGTCCTATAGTACTCTGGCAAGGCTAGCTAGCTAGCCATAGACCTGGATTATAACTGTATTTCATTTTAAGTGATGATGACGGCATGCTCATTGCTGAGCTTCGACCGACCCATTTGAAATGATCCGCCAAGCTTTGTGATCCTTTGTTGTAGAGTTGAATATAAATCCATAGTCAGTCCAGACGATTTTCTGATATTGTCAAGATATTGGGTCTTTAGTCTACCTCTTCGACGTCTGCCTTCCATTTTTCCTTGGAGAATTGCAAGGTGTAAATTTGATTTATTTTATTTCTTTGGTATTGTGTTAGGTATACATTTATCTTATGCCTGACTTAATACTTTTGCTACTGATAATAGTTTTTATTACTATAATACCACTTTTTAAAAAATATATTGAAGTATAAATTTTAAAAATATTAAAATTAATTATAGAAGAATGAACTGATGGAATTGAGCCGTTAGTCGTGTATTCATGTGATTGATATTATAGCCGATAGCAACTCCAATTTAATAATTTGTAGGTCAAGTTAGTGATGCACCAAAGGTTGAGTGTTTTGAAACAATAGCCGCTTTGTTTGTACCTACGAATAATTCATGACTTTGTATAAAAGTACACAATGTAACTAATAGCTCAGTCTTTTATTATTGATAGAATGTGTGGCATAATTTAAGATTCAATAGATCAGCCTACACTACATCATGTCAGACATTATTTTGTTCTCTAATTGACATAATTTAGTATTGTCTGAAAAACAAGATTATTAATAATAGTTTACCCAAAGTATATACTCCGTACACCTACTAAATTTCACGTTTTGTAGTATTGTTTTAAATAGTGGCATCTGTATAGTTATTTTGTTTGTAGCAAGTTATAACTTTTAAACTTGATGGTTGAAGATGATAGAGTATTTTTTTTCTTTTGTATACATACCTAGTATCTTTATTGATTTTCTGGTTTTTAGGATGAATATTGACAAGTATGTAGGCTAAGTAGCGCACTCGCCTTCTAAACCGATGACCCATGAGGACAGTCAGTCCTGTCGACCCAGCAGTGCAGTAGTAAATGAAAATTGAGTCGTACTAAAATGACAATCCAACATTCAGGATAGAATTCAACTATAGAATTCAGTTATAGGAGTAGAAGATAAGGTTTAAAGTTTGTGGTATACATAGTTCAATTAAAATATGTTTTTATTGATTTTTAAACAGACATTATGTATATTGTTAAAGATGAAAAACATCTACACACTTTGTTTAATAACTATGGTAGTCTACTGCTTTATACACCTAATTATTGAGTTCATTTGTCAAATGATAATACGTAGGGCAGTCTAATACTATTATTCATCCATGTAATTTGATGACGAATTTATGCTGCTGGTAATGACGGTGCACGAACAAAGAAATGATTAGAAAATTTTTCTTTGAATAAATTCACTTTTCCAAAGTCATAAAAAATAAAAACTGTTTAATTTGTAATATATTACTAGAACCGATGTACCTGTAACAAAATCGACCGATTTTTCCTTCTAAAATTAAATGTTTTGCGACCAAAATACAAATTAAAAATCAGCATTTATGATGTTGGCCTATCGTAAGTGTTAAAGACGCATTATATGTTATGTCATCCAGATAAATGAGCATTCAGTTCAGAGCTAGTAGGTATTTGGTTCATCTCGGACGCCGCGATTTTGTATAGATTTTTAGCGAATTGCTTCGGAATGTTTTGTGTTCTTTTTTCTCACTTTTAATCAATAAATATCCAGTACATGTTGTTATACAAATTAAATAACTAAAATATGTGACATAATACATACCTGCCATCAAAACATTGAGTTGACTGCATGCAATAACATTTTAGACCCTTACTTAACACACTTTGAAACTCTTTCACATATTTTTCGACTGCTTAATATATTTTATCAAATTGCTTTGAATTTACTGCACATAAAATGAGGATCACAGGTAAATTAATTTCCTGGAACAGAGTTTCAATTTGTAAGAGATTTGCCACTATGTGAGTACTTGATATTATTGGTACGGAAGTCAAAACCGATCTGTGAAAATCTGAAAATAGATCTTTGTCAAAATTAATTAAAAGTGAAGTTCATAGGTGGTTGATGTGTACACTAACATAGCTAAATACTTGAGCTGTTTGATGATGATATTTACGAGGATATTTTTAGAGTGACATTATTTTAACTAGGTATACCTCGAACTAATTTCATACTGAGCACTGAATTTATTTTTACATCTGATTGTAGAAATTGTCATGAGACATGTCATGAATCTTGTCATCCATAATAAATCTTTCGATGCTTTTATTTTGGAAACGATACCCACCTTTTTTATTTAGTGTTTTTTTTTCTTTAAAAAATAACCTTTTCTAATATCATTTTCATTATTTATACATATTACTTGATATACCGTTCCTTTATATCTGAGAGGTAGTTAATTAATTTTATATCTACAACTGTGCGTATCCATACATATAGTCGGTATGGTTTTATTTTAGGCTTAGATATTAATCACAATGGGCACTAATTAAGTTATTGTATACAGTAAATATAGTACGACAAGAGTTTATATACGTGTATGTAACCTACATGAATTTTCTTCACGACTAAGAATTCTTCGAGAACAATTTATTTTAGTTGGAATATAATTAGTTCATGAATCTAGTAGATGTGATACTGCTACAGTTCTTATTTTGTATTATGGTGTAAATATTCATCTTTCTGTTCTACTGAAAGATATATTGCATAAAAACACTAAAAACGTGATTTCTTCATCGTAAATTGATGGTTTTTCCTCTACTGTGATTCAGATGTCTTGGTTTTCGGCATTATTTATTATACTTATGAATAATAAAATGAGCATGTTAGGATGATATAGTTTTATTTATAAGATATTTTTATTTGGTTCATAATTATTATTATAGACATTCAATTATAGGTACGCAATGCGCAGTGTCATTGCCTACTGTACTCGCATTGTAAATAATAGGCGGATTATAATAGCCTGCATCTGAAGTAAGGCTGATATATGGTTCTATGCATTTTAGTAAGCCTAATTTTGTAATTAGCATTTTATGACAAAGAATGAATTATTTTAACGTGAATTTTTGTTTAAATTATAAATAATACCGATTAGATAGTAGGGAAAATATTGTTACTGCTTGTCGACTACGTTTAAATTAAATGGAATGGTTAGATGGCAATACAAAAGTCAAACAAATTGTATGGTATTTATCCGGTGATTATAAATATTCTTCAAACCCTTGTAAACCGGGTTTTTATTGCTGGGTTAATAAATAATTCTAAAATTATTAATTGCTATTATACCTTATTTGGTAATTATTGAATATAAATTATCTGGGTTTTAGTTTTAATTCTGTGTTGCTCAGAAAATATTTCCCAAAAGGAAAATTTCAGAAAAATAAGTCAATTTATTATTATAAAAACTGACTGTAATAGTCAATGAACAAAAGTAGCGTTTGTGGTCTATTATCGTAGGTATAAGAAGGATTTATGGTAATTTTAAAATTACAATTTATGAATCAGAGCCAAGCTAGGTAAAAACATGCTCATTGAACATTAGACCATCTTCTGTTTTTTAACATCTGAAGATAGTGTAATCTATTCACTGAAAACGCTCATTGTTATTATCTAATATTCAATAGACATGTTTTTTAACTGGCTTGGCTCTGGTTCATTAAATTTTTAACTATTGTTTAACCTAGAAATTTATTTTGAACGTGGAAAATTCTTTTTTTATTTAATATGGTTTAAGATTAAAGATGAAATTATTATTATCATTTTAGCTCAATGGTCTTTCGAGAAACCCAATCGATCTCCAACTAATTTTCTTCCACTGTTGGTGATGTCTTCTGACGCTTGTATAACGTCTTTGGACGTTTCACAATCGACAAATGTGAACATACCTTTTGATGGTATTTCTGCAGCATTTTACAATTGTATATCAGACTCAGTGAAATCATGCAGAGTGTCGGCTGATTGCTTTGACATGATTTCATCAGGCAGCAGCAGCTGTCTTCGTCCTTGTGATATTTCATGCTCATGTTCTACTGGTTGTACGATTTCTAATGACAATGTATGCTCCGTTTCAGAAAAATTTGTTCAATCTAAAGCCGCCCAGTTATCTTATACCAACGTAGTTACTGCTGCTCCTACAATGACTTCTACCACTCCTCGCCTTTCTATAGCTTTACATTCTCCTCCTATTCAGCATTCGAGTAATGGTATTTATCCTCATGATCACAAGCATCAATACAGGCATAGAACTCTCCAGGAGGACTACTTCTCCACGTGTC
>JAUYWI010067565.1:0-14830 GCA_034780595.1 Parotoplana pacifica
GAGAAGGATGGAGAAAGTGGATGCCATAGAATTGAACCTGCCTAATAACTAATTCGGCAGAACACTACACTACTACATCGACTACACCGATATCAATATTGTAAATTACATGAAAATGTATAGGTTATTGGACAAAACTTTTAATTTTTTTCTTTTAAAATTGACAAAAAAATATAAGCTATGTATAATAAGCAAACCGTAGTTTCTTAAACTAACATTTAAAATGCAAATATTGGAAGACTCCTACTAAAATACTTTATTGCCAGCAGAGACATTTATTTGCAAAAGAGATCATTTTGATACCTAAAGAAAAAGTAAATATTTGATAAAATTTAACAAATTTCCGTTTCATTTTTTACCTATACGTTGTATTTTAAAGGAGCATCATGTATTAGATTGGAATTTCCTACTTAGAAAGTTATAAATAAAATAAACTTTAAGATATTTATTTCAGTTTTTTTAAATTTATCTCTATAGTAGCATCCGATTATACAGAATTCTGTAAGGTTACATAACAACTAGAAAGAATAAGTCCGGCCCTATGTGGTTAACATTTTCAAGACAAAATCTGGTCTTGTAAAAGGTGAAACCTTAATCATCAAACTTTTGAACTATTTGAAATACATAGATAATGCTTGGGTAATAATATTTCAATTAGTTTAACCCTTTGTAGATATTTAACAGAAAGTTACAGCTGAATCAATTTTAGTGTTTTTTGGCATTCATAAATGGTATGTACATAATATTGCCCAAAAAAACAAAAGAAATTCCAAAAACATAAATGACTTTTAGGTTTGGTATTAGCTCAAACTAAGTATTACAAAGTATACTTATGTAGTTAATACTTAGCTAATTAAAACCATTTATTTTAACCTCCTTTTTTTAAGTACTATCCATTCTTTGCCTTTTTGAGCAATATTATTGCTCATACCGTTAATAATGCCAATAAACATTAAAATTGGCTCCTCAGATATTCTATAATTTTCTACTTAAAAAGCAATATCTGTAAAAGGTTACATTATTGAAATATTTCAAAAGTTTTGGTTTTTAGGTTTCACTCTTTACAATACCAGATTTGTTTTGTGAAAATGTATTCACATAGTGTCGGGCCATTTCTTTCTAGTTGTTATGTAACCGGGTGCTACTTATAGATTTTAAAATTAAAAAGACCTATAAGCAGGTATTTCTGTTTAGATAAACATTTTTTTATTATGAGCAACAATCATTCTTTTCTGATAATTTTCATTTTGGACGTCATAGGGTCAGCCCGTCATAAATTTTGAAAATGTTGTCATTGAAATTGTCCACTGTATCAATTTGGAAAGATTGTATCCCATCCCTAAAAAAAGCGCACCAAAGTATGAAACTAAAATATATGTACATTCATGGCAAATAATTAAAAACTAATCAAGCAGGCACAAACTCAATTATTTATTATATTTTTTGCAATCTAATAAATATTACCCAAGATAAGTAATTTAAAATTTATTTGATTATATTAATTTAAGTTTTGAGTAAAAATAATTTCACAATAGAATTAAATAATTGTACTAGAATTGGGTGAATATTATAATCTTATATTGGGTTTCATATTTTTAAAGGCAGATAGGCTTATCTTTATTATCCATGTATCTACAACGAATGTCGATAGATATTGTTACGAATTTATGCACCTATACCTAGAGGAAAGCGATTTACAAAAAAATGTCATCCTCTTGCCTATTTGCGAAAGAATTGGATATCTATCTATCTATACACTCATTAATCTGAGTTCTAGCTAACGATTGCTTTTTTATACTATACTGGAAGGACAAAAAATAATTAGAATTTATAATACTATTATTCTTAGCATCTTCCAAAAATGTTTTGAATTATTAAAAACTGCGACAGAAGAATCAATCGTGTTTGTTAAGCATTTGTATTAGGTTCAGATGAGACGGGAGCTAAAGGAGCATCAAGAAATACAGAGGTAACTAATTATCAAGTCGAATTATATGCACAAATATCATATTTTAATTATTTTGATGTGGGTTTTGGTGACTATTGACAATGAACTATTTCATATAGCGGAGGTGTACATCCCTTCGGAAATACTGACATCACATCTACTACATATGTAGCTCAAAAACGATAAGTTTGATTGAACTGAAATTTTGTTTTTTTGTCAAGAACGTTTTTTCACAATTTTTTAACTAAAATTTCCCCCCCCCAGACATTTAAGGTCATGCAGCAGTCCATAAAGTAGGCCATTGTAGACTAAATTTCTCTTTGTTCAATTTTTTATAACTTTATTCCTGAAGTCACTATTTTGTAGTTCACCAATGCTCGTCATCCTAAGGTTTTTCAGAATTTATTCAAAAACGGTTGAAGTGATTTTAATGCAATTTGGCATTGAGAAAGTTGCAAATATTTTGGTGGGGATCTCCCTAAAGTCCTATGAAAAACTTAAATGTTTGGCCAAAAATGTAATTTTCAGATCAAATAGACTGAAACACTACATTCCAAGGATTTGAAAATAATAATTTTTGTCCATAGGATACAACTTAAGATCCTTTTTATATTTTTGGGATTTAAAAGTGCCAATGAGTAGAATTTCTTTATATTTGAACGAGCTGTTCCTCCTAAAAAAATTTTTTTAAATGAAGGGTTAATATCACAATCAGCTTTTATTACGGTTTTTAAACATAATCAGTTTTGTGACCAGGGTACAACCTGAGTACCAATCAAGACTATCCTTCACACTCACAAAGGAAGGATAGGCATTTGAAGTTAGACTCTATTTGTAAACCGACTCTAATTGGTGTTTGAGGTCTAACAAAAAGGGTTAATTATGAGGAACTTTTAATTTTTGAATGATATTTATTTTGAATAATTTCTCATATTTAATAATATCAAATCGGTACATAATAGATTAATAAAAAAAACCATTGAAGTTTTAGAAACTCGTTATATTATGAACAATCCAAAATTTATCACATTTTCTTCAATGTAAAATTTGATTAATTAGCAAATTAATATGTAAATAAATACCATAGGTATAACAAATTATAACCAAATTAGTATAATGTATCAGATAAAATTAGGAATAAAAACCCTTTGGCAGCAAACTGCATAAAAAATGAAATTAATTTAGGTAAATTACATTATTACTATTTGTAAAAAAGAGTCTAACAAAGTAAGTATTTTTAAAAGCAACATTTTTAATTTTACATCCGGCAAAAAATCGAATCTTTGAGGTTATATTTATTTTTAAATTGTTGTTTGTTAAAGATAAATCAGCAACACTTTATGTTAAACACACAAAAAGAAATCTTATAGAATCATGAGATAGATGAGGCAAATGTATAAAATATTAGTTTGAGGATGATTTGTGTTTAGCATTATAAAATAATTGATTAACAAATATTGTGTTTCTTTTGGCCGGAGATGTCTACATGTATAAAAAGCACATGATGTAACTCAAATTAGTTTTACAATTTGTCATTTTATAAAATTGTTCGTTTTTCACAACTTCATGACCACAGTAAATACAAACCCATTAACTTGAACTCTCTGATGGAGTAGGTGGAAGAGGCCTATATCCCAAAGACGGCGAACTTTGTCCAGCTGAAGTGTCCGCAGAACGTCTTCGAATTTTGTTGGAATCCTAAAAGTAATACCAAAAAACGAGTCGTACTGACAAATGATCACAAGTGATGGATAGAATGTGTATAAATTAAAATGTGAACTCATTTTCATTAATTTAATTGTGGTGTCAAAACATTCTTAACAAAATTGATTATTATAGAAGGGGCTGTTTTCATGTGTCAAAACTAAAAGTTTATCACATTGTATAGCACTATGGTATAATATTATTTTCTATAAAAATTGCCTTTGCTCATTTGTAATTTTAGCTGAAGTGTTCCGTAATTCACCTACCCAAGAAATAGCTAGTTACATTGGTAAAGTGTCGGTATCGTATAATGTGTCAAACACAGGCAATTTAAGTGGAAGAGATCGGAGAAACGTTGCATGATAGCAGAAGAATTCAGTTACCTTTTACATCCCATTTGCTATGAAATCCATCGTTGTTGGTATATTCGAAAGTAAAAGACTATTGGAAATTTAAAAATGAGCAATATAGGTAGATACCTATTATTTAATAAACGACCAACAAGGTCATAGGAGCAAAGACAATAAATTGGAAATATAATATAAAAATATTTTTTGACCAGTGAATTATAGAGACGTGGTTAATTATTAGGATATGTGCCATAGGCGTAGTTTGTGTTAACAAATTTAATATTTGAAATTTTATTCACATCATACCCAACTCAAGGTAAAATTAAACTTCAATTCTTTTAGATACCTGACTCAATATCTATACCTACCCATATCTAAATTTAAATTCAATTTAAATTTAGATATGGGTAGGTAGTATCAAGAGAAAATTGATGTTCATTCATTAATGAAAGCTTATAAATCTAACATTGGCAGTTAAATTTTTAATCAAATTGTTTTAAATTAATTAAAATATCCCAAATGTGAAACCTTTATTAAATTAAAACAGCCTTAAAAATACTGACAATTTTTCGCTATTTACCCAGATAGGTACGTTTTAAACTCTATTTCGAATAAACAGAGAAATAATTTCTTTCTCAATTTTAAAATAGTTGCAATGAAATCTGATTACCCATATTAAATTTTATAGAAATGGTTTTATGAAATCTATATTAGGTGGTACACATTATAATTGCACGTTTTCCTGTGGCTAATAAAAAAAAACGACATACCAATAGTTTGTTTTCCTTCATTTAAACAAACACAATGATTCCTTTGAGGTTTTTATTGTTTGTGGTATAGTTATAGGTACATGTTAGACTTTATTGAAAGTAGGTACTTGCCTAGTGTTTCAGAAAGTAACAAACTAGGGATAGAATTATTATTTTATTGTTTTCCCAACCATTTATTTACTCAAGTGTTGGATTTTACTTCACTCGAAAAACAGCCAACAATTTTCAATGTGCCTGTCTTATAGTGTATACGTATGTCCTATACGTACTGATAAGTGGGAAAAAATGATTGATGATTTTTCGTTTTTTATTGATAAAAAATGGCAAAGCTGATCAGGTTTCATACTAACCGTCTGTCTTTATTTTTATGTGCAGTATTTTGCTATCTGATAAAAATGTTTGCCCTTGCTCGTAGAAATTTATTTATATCCAATTAAGGTTTTAGGGATATCACCGTGAGTTCTTTGTCTTATTTATAAAAGGCTTCAATATTGTTCTGCATTAAATTTCAGAACTGTTAAATTAAGAGAAACAATGGTTGATGTCCAACTCAAAAACTCTAAATTCTTAAACCAAACCAACGTATCAAATATCAAATTAAAAGCAATAGCCTTTTAAATGTCTAGGAATTTGCTGGGATTCGACGGTCTTATTCGACCTACCTTCTTCTTCTCAAAAACGTGTTTGATTGTGTCCAAACTGAGCCGTGGAGTAGCTGATGGTAGATTGTGAGGTAGAGAGTCTTGTCGACTAAGTACAGGTCTGTCCGATTTGGAATAGGCATGCCTTTGTTTTTTAGATCCTGACCTTGGAGGTGGCAGGGGAGGCGGGGAAGAGGGTTGCTGAACACTCAGGGCACGGATTGGAAGTGGAGCTCGGATGGTCTGCGATGGTCGACTAGGCAGCGGTTGGTTAAGCATTTCTGAAAGAGAACAATAGAAGTTGTTGGAACAAAATTATAATTATTCTAGCTAGCTATTGTTAAGTTGTTAAAAGAGAATATGGTATGTTTCGATACAAACTTAAATGTAATTGTTATTTAACAAATATTGTACCAAATACCAAAACCGAAAGATTCAATTATTATAATAGTCTCTTCTTATTGTTAACTTTATTTTTAAATATTTTATCGATAACAAAATAAATCAAACATCTATAGTATCCAAGAAATTTAAAAGAATAAAAAATATAGTTGAATTTGTCTAGTAAAAGTTGGAAGATTATTTTCCAATTTCATTTCATAGAAAAATATAAAAAAGGAGTTTAGTTTTGTGATAATTTTGTATAATGTTTTAAATTTTAAAAAAAACTATCAATTATAGTAAAATAGGTATAATTGAAATATTACTTATGTCAATAATTGGTAAATAAAAGGTGGTAGAAATTATTTTTCAATTTGTGACAGAGAAGGTACTAATAGTAAGTACCTACTGGTACCAAAATATCTGATAAGCTCAAAGAAGATGTTTGGGTAAAATGTGTGACCTGACAGATGTAAAACTACCAAATGATCAAACATTGGTGACACATCATCAATACTTCATAAGGATTTTCCAATATAAGGAAAAGTTGCAAACTCAAATAAATAAGAAAGACAGGGTGCTAGTTTTGACTTTGTGACACTGAGAGGTCCAAAAAAGTTTCGGGAGAAAAATCAGCACTTCCGTCTTTTGGTTGTGTCATAAAACCAAGAGGTGGATGAAAGCCATACACTTAACACCCTAATTGATGCAATATAGAAATAAAGAAGGTAACGAAGGTTCAGAGATGTTTGTTTAGATTTATCATTAATATGCATTTAAAAAATATAATTGTACCTCGGCTAAGTTTCCGTTTTGGTAAAATTGGTGGCGAATCAAATAACATTTGATTGGCTCTAGGCCTTAATTCCATAGTGCTGACTGATTTTCGAAAGG
Source organism: Parotoplana pacifica (assembly GCA_034780595.1). NCBI lineage: Eukaryota > Metazoa > Platyhelminthes > Proseriata > Otoplanidae > Parotoplana > Parotoplana pacifica. Next base: position 6,689 of record JAUYWI010067565.1, read on the forward strand.
TCCGTATGGGCACAGCGGGAGCAACTTCAGAACCCGGAGACTGGGGCGGGGTGCCTGGTGACAGTGGTGGTGTAGCATTTCCTAAGATGAGACGCCTGGTAGCCGGACTGCCAGGGCCAGATTGATCCGAAGAAAGAGACAAAATATCTTCAGTGGATGAAGCCGGAAGTATATTGAGTCGCACTAGAAGTCATATAACAAACGATCTCTTTATGATCTTTATTTGTGAGGGAACGCATCGTATGTAACTTACCACGAGAGTTCAAATTCTGGTTAATGTGGAGGAATTGCATCCAAAATATATTGTACATTAAATAAAAGCTTATGAAAAATATTTTAATTTTATCCTTGGTCCCAAAACATTCCACCACTTTTAACCGAATTTGTGGTCTTTGATGTTTGATTAATTAATGAATCATAATTTGATGTAGTATTTAAGTCTAATTAGATTATAATTAGCATTGCTGCATTTAGTTCTTTGGCTCCAAATATACTAAACAACTAAAAGTAAGCAATGAAAATAAAATGTAACAAACTACATTTGTTTTAACCAAATTAACCATCATATTGATTTTCTAAGTTTTTCTTTTGACTTTTTCTTACCTTTTAAAAGATCTTCGATATCCAGACTAATTATTTACTGTATTCTTAAATTTAAAAAAATGTTTTTTTAAATAAAATGTGATAGAAATTGTGAATCAACTATATGCAATTCATATTTAAATGCATTTGTGTACAATCTAACAGCCTAAAACTTCCGGCTGCTAAAATAGCATCAGTAAAATGATAATAACTTAGAAACAGTATGAAGATATATTTATTGCCACAACATAGAGATCATTTTCAAATCTGCTTAAAAGTCGACGAATTTTTGTCCAAATACTTTTGTATACCAAAATATATTAATTTTTAATTGATTAAGAACACAAAAAGAAACAATTATCCCGCCGAGGTCTCCATAAATAATATTCATGTTCTGAAAAATATTATTATAACTTTAAAGAAAATGCTAAATTTATTATGTTAAAAAAATACATAAATCTAGGCACTAAACTAATCTATTTGGTATAAAAACAGAAAGCACCAAATTAATGGTATAGTTGCAACAACAAATATAGACGTACAGTAGGTATTGAAATATTAGTAAACATATTACTTTAAGTTGATTTAATAAAATAAATAAATAGAATTTTCGATTTCTTTGGAAGATTTTGAACACTTTCTGTAAGATGCAGTCAGAGAATTTCTGATTGGTTAGAAAATTGATAAAAGTTTGTGATTTAAATAGTCTTTAACAATGTTATAAACTTCAACCTTTGATTTTGGTATTATCTATAATGGAGTATGCATAATTGTATTTGATTTCTGTAATATTCATTTTCACTGTAAAATCGTAAGAATTTAATAAATTAATAAAATAATTGTAAAGATTAGTTAAAAATTCTGCAATATCAAGTCCTAAAAATATCTAAAGATTGCCCACCTTTGCTATTAGGTTTTGGTGAAACAGGTGATGAATGAGCACCCATTTGAGTGTTGAAGTCATTTGGAAAGAATTGATCGTCATTTGAGGAGATATGCTCATAAGAAAATACCTCAGACAATTCATTCAGCATCTCTTCTCGACTGATTGCAAATTCTTTGGAAAGTGAGCAGCTAGTGTCGGCTGTGGACGCAGTCATGCCAGAACCACGATTGTCAGAGATCTCATCAGAGAAGGAGAAATTGTTTCGAGATCCTTTCTCTTGGTGTTTATCATCGTTTGAGCTGGAAAATTGTAATAGATGCGGAGAAGGTATGGAGTTATCGCTGAGTATATTTGACTTGGAAGACCGAATTGGAATTGGAATGGAAGTCCTAAATTGTATCAGAAGAAAAAACATTTTGGTTCATTTAGATAGAGAAAAATTGTTTTTTTTAGATTGAGCAATCAAATAAAAAAATATTTCTGATTTACTCAAAACTTTTAAATCTCCTATATACTAAGTTGAGCAGCAATAATGGCATTGGACATTGGGTCATATTATGTATACTAATGAGATCAAAAGATAATCGAACAAATCCTTAATTAAAGCTATTTTGTAACTAATATAATTTTAATTTCATAGCTTTCGGATATCTTTAAAACCTGATAATGATATGGAGAGTTTTTAGAAAAAGTTCAATTTTAGGACCTGGTGAAATAATGTGGGACCTTGTACCTACCATTTGTCCTTAAATAATTTCAGAAAGATTATAAAAAATAAAATACATATTTTAGACACTCATTAAGTTTAGTTTGTTTTCAATGTTATTTTTTTCAACTCAATATACCCAATATAATGCTATCGTAGAGAATGATGTTACCTACTTTTATTTTAATTTTCAACAACCACATAAAACATATAATATTTTTCTAAAATCGTAATCCCGGATATGTATCTGTGAATACCCATAGTCGACAAATATGCAAATAAATACATTGATTTAAACATATGTAAAAACGTTTTGGCTAACAAACAGACATTTCTAAACAAATATGTATAGCTGATTTTATATTTAAGAGTACAACAACTAAGTATGTAATTTAGAATTGTCACGTTGTTTCCAATTATTTCCCAAATTGGAAAATTGAATAAATCCCAAAATAGGAGATTAAGAATAAACATTTTCTGTGTAAATTCTTTTACTAATAAATATAAATTTTAGTATAAAAACTATTTGAAGAAATAATTTCATAGGAGTACTTGAATCCAGTTGTTTCTATATCGCACAAAATTCTGCCATTTTGACTTCCACTGAAAATACATTTTGTCATTTTTAGTTGACATATCCCGTAGGAATGTGTACATTTAGGTAGGCAGCAGGTATATTTCACATGATAATAAGTTCTTACTATCTATTTAATCAAATTACTTCAATATACAATTATTATCAACTTGGAAATAAGTGATACTGTTTGTTTCTACTATATCAATAAGTGTAGTTTATAATGTATAGTGAATAGAATTTTCTTTTGGTTGGAACTTTAACCCAGGAAATTTTAATGTAAAGAAGAAAATGACGCGCATCATGTTGAAGTCATTACATGATCGATCCGACCGGGGAAAAGTACATAGTAAACTATTTGCCTATTTACATATCTGCAAATTTTAGGTAGATGAAATGTCAAAATTGATGCAATAAGTCTGTTTTAAAAATTGAGGATGGAAACGTTTTACATAAGTATTGTGAGTTTTATAAAGGAATATTTTATAAAAAACAATACACATTTTCTGCCGATTAAAGTTTATTATATCTTTCTTCATTTTCATTATTTTTATAGGATTTATAACAGAATCTTTAGCTCTATCTAGGTTGGTACTTAACAAACAAAAAATACACATTAAAATATTGTACTTATTATATAAAATTTTAATTTTAATATAAACTTTTAAGCTACATAATTCAATTTCTTTTAGAATAGTATAAAAATTGTATAAGATAGATTACATATTTTTTTCATTATCAATAGAATTTTCATTATAGTGTTAATAAAAATCTATATTACGTATAAGAAATATGTTGGTATCATCACTATTGTATAGTTCTTTTATAGTATTAAATTCGCCGCCACATAAAAATTTTACCCCTTTTCCATTTTAAAAGCATTGTCGGTTTCGTCTATAACTTGAGGATCACCAGCTATCGAACCATAAATTCGCTTATAGAATTCTTCTACATGGAAGTCGTCAGCGTATTTCGAATCACGCAACTTGCTAACACGCGTTTGGGAGGAAAACTAAAAGAAAAATATAGGTCTTGCCATAAAAAATTGCATTTTGTAAGAATACTTAGGTATATTTATTTTCAAAATGTGTATTAAAACTTTAAAATGAATGAATCTAAGACACAAAAATATATACACGGCATAGGTATTTAGAAATAAAGTTCAATATATTCCCCTCCAATCTCAATTATTTTCTGCAAATTCGTTTTCAGACCCCACATTTGTTTCAAAAAATTGTCAAGTCGGATTATTTCGATGTATGCAGTTATCATAACTATGACAAACTTTCTCACTATTGGCAAAATTTGGGCTTGACGATGTGTCTCATAATTATTACAAACCGACTATGAGATTCATGGAGGATGAACAGGCTGGTTAGGGTACCTCAGCTTGAGTCATATATTTTTCATCGATTTTTAAAATTCAAATTCCTATATGTCAAATTTTTAAAAATTGTTTGTCTATTTATTGTATGAATATTATGCCTGCCATGGATTTGAAGACTTACTTTAATGTTCTAATATTTGAATTTGAATTTTATTCAGCAACATTTACAGATTTCTGTGGCAACATTTCAATTTTTTATGTCGGATAAATAATAGAAGTTACGAAAAAAGATTAATTGTATTTCTTTATTGAAAATTTAAGAAGAAATGGACTCAATGCCCAAAACATTCACGATTTTGTGATTACAGCATTCCTTGAAAAAGGCTTAAGTGTTTCACGTATACGAGCATTGTGTCAGAAATTACATAAAGGCTAAATGACAGTTACAAATATCTGTTTCTTTGTTTTCGGTATAACCTATATAAAAGATACTTAAACGTCATTTCGGAATATTTCAACCATTAAATCCTGAAATTTTTTAATAGCAAAGATCTTCAACATAAAAAGACCTTTAATACTAAAAATCCTTCTTCCCAAAGATCATCAACCACAAAAACCTTCAACACAAAAATCTTTTAATCCCAAACACATTCAAAGATCATCAACACAAAAGACTTTTAATTCCAAAGATATTTAATCCCAAAGATTATCAATACTAAAATACCAAAGATCTTCAACGTCACAGACTTTCAACAATGGTATTCAGAAAGAAGAGCTAAAACCAATTTTTACTGTTAATCAACAAAATTAAACATTGGAAACATGAACAAAAATATCTTCTAAGTCAAAGTAGGTATTGTTATTTTATCATTAATTTGTATTTTTAGTTTAAAAAATACATAAGGTCATTTTCCATAGAAATCGGTTGAAATAAACTATCAAATTAATTTCATATCTGCATATTGCTACCTGAATATCTTTGATATACATATTATGTATTTCCTCAGAACAGTCAGATAAATTTATATTTATGTTCTTTTAAACATGATGTTAAGTTATAATTGTGGCAGATAGATCGTTAGTTACTTACCGATAGATTACATTACGAGTCAAGAAACCGCAAATACTTAAACGATTACATACACACAGACCCTTTTCTTTGGCTGCATTGAAAGTACCTGAAATTTGGTTTATCAACAGACAGCTAGGAAGAATTTTGAATAATGCAAGAGTGGTGTGTGTATGTTAAATCTATCAATGTTTTAATAATAGGCTGTTCAAAACTTATTATGATTTCTAATAAAATGTCACGAGTTTCATAGTTATTTATTTTATAGGATCATATTACGCTTTATATGTAAGTATAGTTTCTTCTGTCTCTAGAAAATAATTTTGAAACACAAAATTTAAGCTATAAGTATTTACATCAGAAAGGCATTTTTGGATCATACTTGCTCTTATATTCATTACTTTGTAATATGTACTATTAAAAGTATATAATTCCAAGCGGTAAAATATGAAGTACTTATTTTTCTATTTAGACAATGGATACCTACCTATAGTTAACACAGATATCATAGAATATTCTAAAAGATAATAGTCTAATTCTTTTCATTTCTGACTGGACTATTTCATGGATATTGATTTTTGGATTTCGGATAAACTAGATAGTACATTTAATCGCCAAGATTGACTGACTATTTTATCATGCTTTAGCTTGGGTGTAGAAGAAGATGCACATGATTACGTAGTTTTGATTTGATCTTGAAAATATGCTGTTTTTGATGCTGAAGCAATATATTTTTGCACACCTTTTAGTTGGATTATATTCATTTCTATGAAGTTAGTAACTATCGAAGGCTGGACAGATTTTAAGTTATTATTTTTAATTTTGTATGCTTGCTGCAGTAAAGATTTCATTCTAGATATTGTAGTAAATATTGTAATAAATTTCTGCCTCCTTATTTGAACAGAAGATAATTTACAGTCAAATAAAATAATTTGATGAGATCTAGAAGATACCATTTTTAAAGGATTTTTATTTATTTCCTAGCAATATTTGTGTTTCTTTTGAGTTTTACCAAAAACTGTTTTTATGACTTATTTACCTAGCATTGTTTTTATGTTTCATATGACCATTTTTATGCTTCCTATATGACCTATTTACCTAAAATGTGCTATTTATTCCCACCAAGAAAAAGACGCTTGTGAAGTGTTTAACACGTTCTAAACTGGTTCTAAAAACACATCCCATCTGATGCAATTTTGTCCCATATAGGATCCCATCCTTAGGACGTCTCAAAATTACGAGTTGGAACATATAAACTAATTTTGAAATAAATATGTTATTTATTACATCATTCTAAAAAGGTTTCTTCCTTTTAAGGTTGGTTTTGAAATTAAATACAACAGAGGTTTTAGTCTTACGACCAACTATGAAATCATCGATTGTTTGTTTAACGTTATTATATTACCTTTCATTGTATTGATGCCGTTTTTCTGCAAGATAATTTACTTACCATTGTATCTATTGATCCTTTCATGCTATTGAAGCAACTGATGAGTCGATTATGAAGATCCTTTACTTCATCTGACACTAATTTCTCATGAATTTGCAACGCTTCAGCCAATACATCAATCTACATAAAAAGATAGCAATCAGAAAATGTACTTAATTGGCCTACAAATGTTAAATAGTTAATAGCAATAGGATTTAAATTAAATAGCTTATGATCGAATAAGCAGATTTGACTATTTGTATATTTACAAAAATAGGTAATCAATTTAAAATTAATTGTAAAATTATAAATGTTATCGGGAAACCAATATGCATTTTAAAATAAATTTTAAAATAAAATGCTAGGTAAATGTCACTAATAAATTAAAACCATAACTTTAAGTAAGCCTAGAAAATAGCAGCTTAGAGATAATAATATACAATTGCTATCTTTTGGAAACAGTTATAACTTCATCATTTTAAATAAAATTGGCATCTTGTTTTAAATAGAACAAAATCTAAATCTAAATAGGAAAAGGCTCGACAATAAAAAGTTTTCCGCTTCTAATTATTTTTTTATAACAACGTAACTTTAGACTACTTAAAAATGAACATTTTCCTGTTACAATAAAATTAGCTATGCTCTGCTAAACATTAGACGCGTTTAAACTCGGCACATGCTTAAAAGATCTAGGTAAGTATACCTATACATATAAAGCGGTGGTATAATGCGTAGAAGTTAATTTTTGTTATATCAGTTAAAAATAAAGATATTCATTACTCAAACATACAACTTTTGAAGAGAAAATAAAGATTAGTATTCAACGTGATTTATCAAAAGCACGTAAACCAATTTCTTTTAAACTAAAAATATTCCATACAGAATTAGCATTAATCAGCAAACTTCATTAAGAAAATGGTGATTACATGTTTTTGACTAGATGCTAGCAGGTTTACCATTAATTAAAAATTTTGCAATCAAGCAAAATACTCTATTTTATAAACTCGTATTTAAATAATAGGCATTACCGACTTGTGATTAAACAGATTTGTTAGCCAACTATATCAACAATAACCATAAAAGTTAGTATTCATAAATTCTGAGCAATATTAGAAAAATAAATAATTAAGAAATGAAAAGTATTCTTAACATTTATATAAAGGAAAATATTGTCAACGGATTAGATGTAAAATATTTAGAGAAAATTTATACGTAAATGCATTTAATACTATAGTCACCTACTAGAAGAACAAATAAATGTCAAATGAGATTTATTATAGTCTATAATAATTCTTTGATATCGAAGCAATAACATGTTGATTCATAATGATACAAACTGACCGAGATTTATGAGATAACATTCAAATGTTGACATATCAATTTGTTGAAAACACGAATAGCATCGCTAAAATGATTGTAAATAGAGTAAAACAATCTAGTGGGCACCATAATGAAGGTGCAGTGACAAATTATGAAGATGGGAGAAGTATAAGTACAGGGTGTCTCAAAAGTCAGTATACACTTTCAAAATAGGCTGTAACCTTTATTTTCTACAGGAATGCAACGAAA
>JAUYWI010067576.1:0-14830 GCA_034780595.1 Parotoplana pacifica
AAAAATCAATTACGTTTAAAAACATATTAAAGAATTATATATAGAATATGGTCCTTGTAGTGTCTAGACCGGTCAATTGATAGAAATATGCCAATTGGTCATTTGTTAGATCAGTCATTGGATAGAAAACATCATTTCGGTCAACACAATAAAGTCATTTGTTAGAAATCAGTGAGTTGGTCAGTTGATAAAACGGTCATTTGGTAGATGCATGTAAGTATTATTATTATTAGCCACACCTTAAAATAATTGCAATAAGCATAAAATTGTGTTAGCTCAAATCATAAAATAATTGAAATACTTCAAAACTGTGTTAGCTCTTTAATTAATAAAGATTTCTATGAGCTAACTATTTTTTCGATATAGAAATTGCATTAAAAGTCTGTTCTATTATAATACATGTTCCATACTATGATCCATGTAACTTTTAAATATTGTATTCATTTAATGGTATTTTATATTTACCTACAGTCTTGAATGCAAAATGTTAGTATAGCTAAGTCAATTTAAACAAGAAAAAAGTAGCTGGCTTTCTAACAAATGATTTTATTGTCCGAGTATGTGTCTATCAATTGACCAAAGTGATGTTTTGTATCAAATGATCGATCTAACAAATGACCGATTAGCATAATTTTCTGTCAATTGACCATTCGTATATATTCTAGTGTGTCTAACAAATGCCTGAATCCGGTCAATAACATGAGTTTTTTATTATTTTAATTGAAAATAAAATAAAGCCATTCAGTCTACAAATACGATTTTGTGACTAATACAAATATACAAAAAACAACATATCATTTGCAAAACATTTGAAAGTAAAAAAAAATATGACAATTGGACACTGCATAAAACTCGAGATTCTACCATCGAACCAAATATAAAAAGATGAGACTAAAACATGCAAAGTGTTTAAAACTTAGAAGTATGTAGAATTATCTACATACAGTGTGGTGGCGTTTGTAATCCTGTAACTGTGTATTATTACCTTTCAGCTAATCTGCTATAATGTATGCAAAATAGGTATGCCTTTTGATTATTTAAATGTTAGGTATTACTTTTTTTATTGACATAAAAAATAATATGTTGGTTAATAGAAAGAGCATCGCAGACAGTTAATGAAGGAAATTCTTCTTAGATTTCTGGCTCCAATGTTGGTCGATTCAAGCACACTTAAGAAATCAATTTATTGAACATATCAGAAGGGTTCTTCAAACAAACTGTTCTCTACCGTATAAATAACATGACGAGGAATTTAATATCATACATTTATGTATCAAATATTTATAAAAATGTACCCTTCTGTTTGGAATCTTTTAGCAACTTTCTATTTTATAAAGAGGATACCTTTTTCTATTAACTCGCATATACATACCTAATATGATCTCTGAAATATTTGAACTATTCAGAAATTTTTAGCCTTATATTAACTACAGAAGTGCCCATTTTTTAATTTGTGACAGAATGTTGAAATCTCAATTTGTAAAATCTTAATTCAATTCAGCTGGTAAACTATCAGGACAGTCAAAGAAAGAAAAAAAGTTCATTTTTGAAAAGTAGGGGCTACCAGACTTTGTTTTTACCGTTATAGATTCAAATATTTATTGCCTACTCTAGGCCTATTGTATCCAATCTAAAAACACGATTTGAGAACCTTATTCTGTATAAAGTTTCAATATATTGTATCAAATTCGATGATAGCAATTGCTATGTATCAGATTTTGGTATTTTGTTTCATAGTGGATCATTGATTTCAACTTCTTCAAAACTAAATGAGTTCTAAATAAGTTGGTTAAGATTTTAAAAAGTTTGTTCTAATGATGTAATTAGTAGTTTGTTAAAATAACAGATTAAATTGGCTAGTTCCTAGGATACAGATTCCAAAAAATACAATAAAAACTTAAAAAACAACAGATTAAAAAAGAATACCAGAAAAAAAAAGTGAAATAAAAATGATATCCAACGTAAAAAACACTAAATCAATCATTTTTTAAATCCATAAAATAAATTCGATTAACTTCTTTTTTAATATCCAGATGGAAAATTGTTAACTTTATAATCCCAATTTATGATTATATTTTAAGGAACTTTTAAAATTAAAGACTAAATAGTCAAAAAGTGTTTTAGCTCAAACTCTAAAATAAGTTAAATCAATTTTGGGGGTCAGCTCTCACTGTATGAATATTTTGCGTTTTTAGATAAATGATATTTTAAAATATTAGACCTAACAAATTCAACATTTTATAAAATGCTATTTGTGGACAATAGTTCTAGATGTCCAATGGCCTTAATTTTGCATCTTAGGTACTCAAGAATCTTTTTTTATAGCAATATGTTGAGATATTTATTGATTTTATTAGCTCTAATATTTTAAAATTCAGTTATTTAAAAACGAATCAACATTCATATGGTGAGAACTAGCACGCAAAACGTTTCACATATTTAGGGTTTGAGCTAACACACTTTTCACCCTTTTTGTCTTTTGATTTCCATTTTTTGTAATAAATTCCAAATTAATTCATGGTTGCTTTCAAAAGTGATGCTACTAGCTAAGGTTGATATGCAATCAAATTTTTGAAATAATTGCTTGTTGCTATACCATATTTTAGTTGCTAAGTGGAAAATGTCATTGTTGCTATGTAATATATTGGAGTCCTTAGCAGCAGTTACTAAGAGCAATGTATATGAATTGAAATCTCATATGTAAAAAAATAGCTTGATTATTTGCCATACTGGTATCCCTAGCAACAGTTACTAAATAAAAAGTTAATTAGAGGAAAGTTCCTATATGGTAACTAAAGTTTCGTACAAATTCTTTGTTGCTATGTCATATTGGCTTCTCTGGCAAACGCACAAAAACAATTTGAGAACAGATTTGTACTCTTCATCCCAAGGTTAATTTAGCTGACCAATTTCATTAAAATCGGTTAATGTTTTTAGACTATGTCATCGGTGCTCAAGAAGAAAAAGATGGAGAACAAGAAAGAGAAGGTGGAAAAATCTAGATTTTGAGATACTGTATCCCTTAACTCTTGAAGGATAATGGGTTGGTCCGGTTTTGTCCCGAAATCAACGGACCCCTTTTCATTGTGGATAAAGCTATGACCTTTTTACTTGGGCACACCTATAAACATACTCGATTAAGAATAGCTGTGCCAAATATGAAGTCATTCTAATGAACTATTCATGTTTTATTGGGAAATAAAGTTTTCCATTTTTCCTATTTAAATATGTGGGCAAATTTTGACACAACAATTTCCACAACTATTCTTGGAGCAATATTTTTTAATGAAATTTTCTACAGATGTTAGGGATATGGTACTGAATAAATCCCACATATTTGAAAAAAATCAATTTAGTGGTTTTTGTGTAATTCAAAAAATTATCTATTTTCTTCATCTCAGGTTGCACCCTAGTCACAAAAATCAATATTTTCAAAATATATTACACAATATTGTCTAGATACCAAATATTAATCAATTCTATTACTATTAGTCTCAGAATTTTTTTTTAAAGTAAAGTTTGGCATTTTGGGATCAACTTCATTTTTTCAGAGAGCCGCGCGTGACTTTGGGTCATGCAAAAGAAAAGAAATTTGATGTCGAAACATCCACAAGAGAATTTGGTGCACAAATTCCAAAATTTAAGTAAATCGATTCAGCCGTTTTTGAGCAATTTGGCAGAAAACACCCCTCCAAGAGTTACTGCGAAGGGGTCACAATGACCCCCTTTCAATGAGATAGGTGGCCAACAGCCAAATTGTCATCGGCTTAGAAAAGAGATTAATCTTTTTATTGCGTGTTTCATTTTTACCTTCTGTTTCTTGTTTCGGTATTATTTGTTTGTTTTTAATAATTTTATTGTATTTGATTAGCTGTAAGCATTTAATAACTGATATATGCATTTGGTAATTAAATTTTGGATTCTGGTTCTGATTGAATTATTTAGGTACGACATAAAAATGGATTTACATACCGAATTAAAAATTTTATTGAAAATAAGTGTCACATCTTTAATGTGAACAGAACAAAATTTATAAAAATGGCATCGCTATGTGTAGGTATTCATAGTTCACAGAGGTGTAAACTTATAAATTGCTTCAGAACAAATGACCAAGAAAATTCTCACATAAAAAGCTTTTTTAAACTTTTAACAAATTATTATGCATTTAAATGTTTTGTGACTAAATAAATGACATTGAATTGTGAAAACGTGAAACTTGATTAGAAAAAAAATATGGTACATTGTATGTAGGTACCCGCTGCAAATAATTGCCAGAGATTTCATTGATAAACCTACCTATAACTGCAACAATGCCTGATAAGAATCTCGTCGTTTCTAATCGGTGTTTAAGCTTGGGAGAATAAAAATCAATAATTTTAAAATACCTAGTAATAATAATAGTCATTGGTTTGGTTTTCAATTTCCTTTTTGCCATTTGCTACTAGTATAAAATTAGAAAATTAAAAACTGAAGTTATTTTGTAAATGAAAACTTATGAAGAGTTTAAATTGTAATGTGTCTTACAAACAATTTTGACATTTTTCTTAACGATTAGGATACATAACTAAGATGAAATATAGTACGTAGATAAACCAAAAATGAAAATAGAGATAGGATAGAAACAGAATACTTTTTCATTCGTAATATTCGATCTTCAATTTGCATTGGCTCTCAGCTTGCTCAATATTTTCAAAATTCTATAATTTCACTTCAGAAATAAAAGGTCGTCCAACTTTATTTTTATGGTGGGTCGTCAGCAGGTGGACCGTAGGAGAGGTTCGGCCATATAAACTTTGTTTACACCATCGATATTGTATTAAAAGTAATAGACGATATCTATGGTTTACACCAAAAATAGGTGGGTTAATACAAGATACACAATTGGAAGAATGCCATTTCAATGGTTTAGATACAGGGACGAGTATCACCATGACTAGCAATGCCTACTTTTTATTTTGTTTTAATTTGTTCAGGGTCATAAGAAAATAAATTTGAATAAGGACACAAAACCGTTTTTTTTTTAATTTATAAATCTCTGCCAAGGAAAAAATTATTTAATACATAAATTTTACAGATATTTTAATATTTCTAAGAATTGGAAAAACAAGAACATAAGATACAAACATACTGTATGTTACAAATTTTTTGAAGACCATTTTCAACATACATAGACTCACCAATTAGATGATTCTTTAAAATTGAATACAACAGACAATCATATTTTTATTCGATGAATTTAACTATTAATTAGGTTTTGCATGACAATAATTTAATTATTAATAAGTATTTAAAATTAAAATGTGACACATACTATTTTTTTACACTTTTCTATTCAGAGTTTTAAGTCGCTCATCTTGTTGTGTTTAGAAAGAAATGTTCCGTTAATTTTCCGGTATATCTCAAATGCGTAATTGTATACAAACCTATATTAATAGTGAACCAATGTTTCATAATAAATAAAAACCTGTGTCTTTAAATAAAATAATAGTTCCTGAACAATTAGCAGCACTCTACGCTAAAATGATTTCCAGAAGAAGGAAAACTAAGTAAGAAGGGTTGGGGTTTTAGCAAGTTATACCCTGCCTCTTCTCTTGCTGGTGAATATTTGATGAAATTTTGCACGCCATTCATCGGAAATCATCAGGAATAACTTTGTGTTTGGGAAAACTAATGGCCTAGATTAATATATTTAAACCTGAAGACTGTTCTTCCCTTCATCTATAAATGCAATGTCCTATAATATAATTATTTTTGAAACTTATTGACATTAATATTCCAAGTTTTAAAAACCTCTTTCTATATGCATAGATATGATGGGAGAAGGGGGGGGAGGGGTCTTGATAATAGACGTCGTTTTATTTATTTGCAAGGATCAGTTAAGTATGGATTCGGTCATCTGTGTTATGATGCTTTCATTGTCCACAAAAAACCTCTTTTATCAAAATCTAAAAAGCAGAAAGGATATTATTTATTAGCTATTCTATTATAGGTATACATAATAATGTTAAGCTTAATTTATTAATAGATAAACTAATCCAACACAGTAATTTATAAAAAAACTTATCTAGAACATTCTTTCTGACTTTTTAACAGTGTATTATTATAACAAAATGAAGCTCTTGTTAACATAGGAATACCGAGGTAGAATAATAACTATTTGTCAATATTGGTTGTAAATCATTTAGGCAATAAAAATTCAATTAAAAGTCAGAACTTCGTAAATTATGACAAATACATCTAATTAATATTGCAATGCTAAAAATAAAATAAATTCTGCCGCACATTAGTTCATTATACTATGCTGGTAATAAAATTCCGAAATCCAAACTGTGTATTACAATATTCCAAAATTACTTTAATGATTTTTAACATTTTCACAAGTTTTAAAAATATTGACAAAAATGGGTCTATGAAGAGGTTCAATGGTTTTTATCAAATTATAGATTTTCTAAGCAGTTTGGAAATTTCAAATACGGTTTTAATATAAATTTACCGCTTGATTCAAAAACTTTTATTTAAGTAAGGAATATTTGTTTGTATCACCCCGAAAGTTGAACTCAACACACTCCATTATAACTAAAAGTAGGTCAAAATTAGATAATTAGGTATGTACTAAACGATAGTAGGGTATCTATATTTATAGAAAATAAGTTTAATACTTAGTTTTGTGGTAGTTGCTTCTCATTATCAGTACGGAGTATTTGAGCCCGTAACCTCCTGATTTAAATCTGATTGATTTAGTAAATGTAATCCACTGAGGATAGTGGAAGTTACAAAACATGTAGTGAAACTCATTATGTATATCTATATAAGCAATACATGAAACTATTAAATTAAAATTATGTTTTATACATATAAATGTAGGTATGGGTATTTTGCATTTTTATGTGTGAACAGTTTAAAAAAATGGAATAAAATCTTGTAAAACAGTTCTATAATCTTCTTTTAGATGTTTTAAATTAGATTTCTACTTCAGTGTAACGCGAAGTGTTCTAAAAATTTAATCCATGAAATGTGTTATGATATTGTACCTACATATGTAGGTATGTGTGTATGTAACAATGTTTCATGCGCATTCTGATGAGTGAGGCGCTAGCCAAAACGTGATCCAGGTGTATTACAACCGAGAGCAGATGTAGAACAAAAAGAAATAAAATAATAGTACACTATATCTTGTTAACACTAATTTATCTCAAAACTTTGTTTATACTATTCTATAAAAAGACATTCCTTTAACAACGAGGCATGTGCGTTACTAGTGGAAATAATTCTTTTAATTAAAAAAAAGTGGCAACAATTTCTATGGCTAATTGCTTTTTAATAAAATGGCAACTTCCTACAAATTTCTTATGAGCGACATAAAATGTTAAACGGTAGCAGCAGTCTTCTTGAGAGAAATCATTGGAGTATTTTGTCAGAGAAAAATCTTGTTGGCTAAGATATATTTCTGATAAATGTATAAAAAAATTAAGAGCAAAAATGCTACTTATACAAATATAATTTAGTTTCAGTCATATTTCTATTTAAATTTCAAACAAAGCGGCTGGTATATAATATGTAACTATAATTTCTTTTTAAATTAAAATAATACAACTACAGACTAGCCTCTTTTTGACCAAATTAGCATAAACCATTCTCCTATTACTTATCTAATTTACTTTTCAGATAACATTTCAAATAAATTTGCATAAATCAGTTAGACATAGACCTTTGTCATATTAAATTTCATTTATCTATGATGGTAGGCCTATTGCTGTCATTATTCAGAGAAGAGAACTAGTGTCAAGCAATTGCCACTTGGAGATCTCCGACAACTGGAAGTGAAATAAGCTGGAGTATGGACTCCTCTTCACGTTGACTTTAATGATCCTCAAACATAAAATGTTCAACTAAGTCCAGCCAAATACCATTCCTTCTGTACCTACCTCCTCTGTCACGAGAAACGAACCCAGTTTACAAATTGATGTAACAAAATCTATGAAGAAATTGAACAATTAAATAACGTAGTAGGTATCCATAGTGATTTACATGTCTATGGGGCTATCCTGTACAGGGTGGGCTATAAGTATTTACGATTTTGAAATTCATACTCCTCATAGATGGAAAAATTCATCGACATTTTTTTTTTAATCAATATGGGAACCGAGTTAGGATGTGATGACATCATCAAGTTCGATCAATTTTGTCCAGTTGACTTTCAATTTGGTGTGTAAACTAGGCATTTGGTAGCACAAATATGTGTATATAGATAGTTTTCCAAAAATTATTCTAATTGATTTGGGGGGGGGGGGGAATCGATAATCATTATTTTTTAATATATTTCTGGATTTGTGGACCTAGGCCAAAAAGAAAGAATCTAAGGAGTTCTTTACAAACCAAATTTGTAGTCAATTAAAACAACTTTAATTTTGTACCTGATAACAATTCATTGGCCCTGATTTGTTTTTTTTAAGGTACATGTTGTATCAATTTTATTTAATCCAAACTGTCTATGAGAAGTATGAAATTGTGTATGTAGGTCATCTATAAGTAGGTCATGCTTACTCTAAATTATATGAATCGTCTTTTTTTATTGATAACTTTTAAATATGTATATGGATTTTATTCCAACAATTTGATAGCTAGGGCGGATTCAGGGTGTCACACCCCCTCCACCCTAAAATAAATTAAAGATTTTCAGTTTTTTGAGCCCCAAAAGGCAAAAATGAGACACAAGGTCAGGATTTTTGGAAAGTAGAGTAAATGTCAACGATGTCTGGTAATTTGAATTTCTTAATGAATTTGATTTATTTTAAATTAGCTTCTATAGATTATAGTGCTCAATTATTCACGAACACCTAAATAAAAAGTGCGCCCCCCTCTCTCCAATCTCTGGATCCACCACTGGAAAATATTTCTTAGATGCATATTGTAGATATTCTGCTTACTTACCTAATTTTCCGTGATTCCTAGCCAACGAACTATTAAAAACTTCTCTTAGGTAAAGTACTTAGCTACACTTGGTACGTACATACTCAATGTCTAATTCTATTAAAGAAACAGTTTACAAAAACTTTTAGAGGTAGGTACAAATGACGATATTAAAATGAACAGGCTTTCTTCAATATTGATAATATCAGCAAATGGAAAAAATGAATCTTTTACAACAGTTAGATAGGACAAATCATTATTTGTCCAAGTAGCCAATGTCAAATTTATATAAATAGAAACTAGTTTGGTAACAAGAAATATTTATGTACTTTTTTTTAATATTACTGAGTAGAACTTGAACACCATTCGTTTCTCATAATTTAAAACCATTTCTGCAAAGATGTTTTTAATAGATGTGATATTTATGTGGATAAGTAGTTTCTGGAAAAATTCAGCCAAAAAGTTTATAGAAAATAATCAAACTTGCTAAAAAATATCCTTCAGTGTAACCTCACACTGTATTTCAAAGATCACTCAATAGTCATAGAAATGGCATGTGAATTTTGTTTTTACTGAACCTCAAATTACCTAAATAATTTGAACGTTGAGCGTCTGATCGAATTGATTCTGGTATCAGAGTCATTCACAAGGTAAGGTTGTCAAAAAGCCCGAATTGTGACGTCATTTAGGATAAAGAAACTAAACATATTGACTCGTCAACCTATAGCCTTTGATTCTATTTCTTTTCAGATTCTGATAAAGCAATAACACCTGTAGCACTAAATCAAACATTATTTTTTTTATCTCAATTGTTCGAAGTCGGGCCTCCATTCAAAAATGATTTTCACCGAATTAAAAAGTGATCATTTGAGCCCGTATTCCACTATATGATGCCTGAGTATGGAGATACAGTAAAAAAATAGCTTCAATTACGAAAATCAACATTTACACTGATTGTCTGGATGTCACAACCCCCAGGGAATTACTAGCCAATGACAACTTGTTCTAAAAGAAATCAAAATCTTAAAAGCTGGCAAATGCTATTAGATACTCGCATCAAATACAATAGGACATTACGTTGATGTTCCTACATATTGAATTATTTGTACACTTTCAATTAGAGAATCCAATCGATCCATTTTATTATTAACTTTGTTGCAATTATTCAATGACATACCTACTATAAGTTTTTAAGATTCATAGAATTAAACTGTAGGTAATTTAATTTTTGAAGAATTTTGTCTCTGCATTACCTATTTGTTTACCATTTTGCTTCACAGTCCAAAATGTGCGCAGTATAACAACTGCGCTTTCATGAAATATTTAAAACAAAATATTGACATTATAGGACAATTCATTAGATATAAAATCATTGTTCCATTGCCCTTTTTTGTCGGGATGTAAACAATCAAAATTGAAATGCGTTTGGGTCAGTTGTGTAGCAGAGAAATGCATTTGGGTCAGTTGTGTAGCAGAGAAATGCATTTGGGTCAGTTGTATAGCAGAGAAATGCGTTGGGTCAGTTGTATAGCAGAGAAATGCGTTTGGGTCAGTTGTATAGCAGAGAAATGCGTTTGGGTCAGTTGTATAGCAGAGAAATGCGTTTGGGTCACTTTTAAGCAGAAAAATATATATTTTAAAAACAAAATGTAGGGAAACAATTGTGTATTAATAATAGATGGGAATTACAGACATTTTCAGCTTCCCAAATATATCATGCCGAGAATTGAGATCTAAATGTCAAACATTGCCAGTTTTAGCTACTGGCTGGCTCTAAATAGATAATTTATTCAAAGATAATGAAAATAAAAGCGAGGTGAGTCTATTTTATATTTTGTTGGTCTCTTTATACCCATTTCTTATAGGAAGTATATCATTTTAAAGTTAATTATATTGTTTGCTCAAAATGTCCAAGGCAGCTTGAAATGTAGAGTTTTGTCCTGCTGGAATACATTTGACGGAATATGCATTTCTCTTTTTTCTCGATTACGTCAGCACGCAAAAGAATAGTTTTGTGTCTTCGCATAGTTTAATGACTCATAATAGTATTCGGTAATGCATTCAGTGTGCAGTTTTCTTTAAAAGAAGGCTAATAAAAATAGAGCAGTGTACATTATCCCAGGTCTATATGCGATCTATAAACATAATATTGTTGTTCCTAGAATTTGTTTTTTTTTTTTACATTAATTCTGCTCAAAGTAACACACAAATTTTTCATTCCTATATTGTGTTGTGCATCATGCATCCCTAAAAATAGATCTTCGGTGCCTGTAAAATAAAGAAAGGTTAAATGGCACATCGTTGTCTACCCTCTTATCTGACATCAAAATTGAATTAAATTAAATTAAATTAAATTAAAATAAAATAAGCAAATTCCTAAAAGGTAGCAATCTATATCTCTGTTCAAACAAAGAAGGAAACAAATATTAATTTGAGAATCTAACGAGAATCTGTAGGTAATCCATAGTATTTGAGGTATTTGAGGTATTGAAATAAATAAAAGAAAACGCTTACCGGATCGTATACAGGTACTCAGTTGGACTTTACAACAAGAAAACAATCAATTTTGTTAACTAAATCGGTATTCACTCAAAAGACAAATTCGTGACAATTACTGAACATTTGTCACTAGACATCATGTTTTGAAATTGTTCAACTTGTTATCTTATTTTTCCGCTGGTATAAGTTTTAAATTATCAATTGGATAAAAAAATGTAGTTTTGAGTTAGAAAAAAAATTATTTCAATAGGGTAACTATATTTATCTAATGCTTACGAAAAACAGTTGTCATATTTTCTAATAGCAAACCTTTAGTAGAGAGCAAATAGAAAAGAATCCTCAAAAAACACAGTAAATATAGCAACTTGCACATAATATGGCTAAAAAGTTATTTTATATCTTGTGACTGGTATAAGTATGACGTCATTTTTTAACATCGCCGCCATTTTGTTTACGAAAAAAGTACAGGGTCATTTCTGCCATTAACAAAATATCAACCAATATGAATAACAAGAATCATACCTACAAGGATTAATTGATTGTAATTGGTTATAAGTCGGTAATGAAACATTTTATGACCCATAAATGTATTGCAAACCTATAGAAATACTCACCAAACTATCCAAAAAACATATTTATATCGTTGCCTGGGGTCCCTATAATGGTATAGGCAATTATGACGTCATAGATTATATTTAGTCAGAAGCATGGGGAAATAATCAATAGCCTGGAAGAGCTATTATGTAAGTATTGAGGTGTTTTTTTATGATGACAAGATCATTTAGAAGCTAATAGCTTGAAAACTACTCAACCAGGTTTGTTTTAAAATGTTAAATCATCGTATTGTAGGAAGCCCTTTATAGGGAGGCAGTATTACACACGTTTTCAGATAATCCTTTTTTTCTTCCTCTTCAGAACGAAAACCATGGTGTGTGATCAATTACAGACCTAGGTAGATTTTTTGTCCATACGTCTAGATATCTTTCAAACAAAAAATAATTTAGTAAATATGTATTTTTGTTGCTGAGATATTTAATATTATTGATTTTGCAATGGTGTGTACTTTTTCAATTTTGGCACTTAGTCTAAATATAAGTTTATTTTACTGATATTTGGTTACCTATAGACTAAATTTGGGGTGAAAATATGATTCTGACATCAGAATTAATGTGTGCTTACTTGGAATACCAAAAAATACAATAACAGCAATGCATTTTTAGCTATTTTTTACATTACATCCATGTGGATATTTCTAGATATTAAGGTGTAAGTGTTGTGCTATTAAATAGAGAGATAGGTCAGGATAGATTACTCATAATGTAAGTAACAGCAATTAGCAATCACGTGCTAGGAACAATAGCTGCTTACCTTATCTCTGTTTGCACGAGAAAGGATGAGAAAATTATATTTGAGCAATTATTACTAATAGAAGAGTTTGTAATTATAGATCTATGTACATAGGCACAAGGTTGTTTACGTCAGCTAGCTAGTCAAGCAGAACTTCTGAAGAAATATTATGATGCAAAATATCATTATAACAACCTTTCATTGGCATCTATTCAAAACAGAAGTTTCTCATAATACCACCATTATATTTTAAAGTAATTAAGACATAATAAAATAATATAAAACAATATACAAAAATAAAATGGCGCAAACAAGAAGATTGAAAAAATCAGAGTTCTAACGGAAATGTATGAATTGATAGGTAATGAATGATCAAAGCGAGAAAAGAGGTACGAAAAAAGTTTCGTATGAACAAATTTAGTTTTTTTAAATGAGAAAAGTAAACTACATACATATATACAGATAAACCAATGCATACCTACATGAAAAGTTCAGGTAGAAATAGTAGCTAACATGTAGTTGTTTTTAATAGTTTTATATTTTCTATCAGATTTTACCCGTAAAAAGATCACTTTTTATGCATGCATTGGGTTACCTGTATATACTTTTACTTTTACAATTTCCTTTAAAAAAATTTATCTTCTTGTATAAAACATAAATTTAGCATTGAATTCAAATTATCATCCACAAAAATTAAAACTATTTTTATTTTATTATAATCAATTAAATGCTTTAATAACGGTTCTGAATTCAATGTATTTGGTGATCTGAGAACCGGATTTCCTAATAGTGCTTGTCCTGGAGTTCTATGAGTATGTATTTATTTTACTTTAGACACCTTTATATTTTAAAAACACATTTTTTCTACTCTAAATAGAATCTCTCTAATCTAAACATTTTTTTCTCTTAACTCTAAACAGCTGCTTTCTACTCTAATATAATCACTTTTACTCAAGTACCATTTATACTCTAAACATTTTGTTTTCCTACCGAAACACAATTCTACTCTCAGAACCTTTTATTTCCTTTAGAAAGCGCTCTTTCTATTATAGAGATACATTTCTTGTATTCATCTAAAATTCTATAGACAGGTTCATGAAATTAATTGACAAAAAAGTTAATCTGAATTAGAGCTTGTATTGTGGAGAAATTAAATGTAAAATCATTAAATTGCGGAAACTAGGAGCTTTTGAAGACTGGATATAAAATAAAATTGAAATTAAAAAATCGAAAAATAGGTAAATGCTGAATTTCTAGATAGGTAGTAAGTATCTGGATCGAAATTCAGGAAGATGAAATTGATGCAACAAGCTTTTAGTCATTTTTGAAGCGAGATAAACATAGATATAATGCTATTGGAACGAAACTAGAAAAATACAACTTTGGGAAATAATTTTAGGCGTTGCTGAGTCATAACCGGAAAATTAGGAATTTGTTTCACCTAGACGAGTTAGATTACCTGCACAAATTTGCAGTTTTTAGTTCTTAAAAAAGAGTAGATATAGCTGAAAGGCAATTGTGTTGCTTTTCCTATTCCTAATGCCAACGTGTATATAAAATGTTTATATGGGATTTTAGTAGGTACATAATTTTAGGTACTAAATATAATCACAGTAATGTTTCATATTTTACATCACCAAACATGTAATTAATTTTGTTCACGATTTCTATACCGGTGTGGCTGTAAGCATTCATTGTTTCTGTGCAGGAACACCTCCCATTTCTATTGAAATCCAACGGGTCTGATACTTAAAATAAAACTACTCCTTTGCAACTAGTCATAATTTTGGAATATTTAACGTTTACATACAGCAAAAACTGTTTTTCCTCCACAACATCTGGTTGCTACCATACCCGAGTCAAAAATGTTTGGTATATTTAGAAATTTGCAAAATAGCTGCAATGTGGTTGTTCCTAATGACATTTCTTATAATAACCACAATTATGATATTTTTGGTATTATTTGCCATATTGGTTCCTCAATCAACCGTAGCCATTCATCATCAAGTGCCATACGCCTTGAGCGCCTTGGTGACGCCATTTCGAAAATCTTTCCGGTTCCTAGCCAGGATCC
>JAUYWI010067587.1:0-14828 GCA_034780595.1 Parotoplana pacifica
CTCTTAAAAGTAATTTATATAACAACCTTTAAACAAAAGCTTTAAAAAATATAGGCTTGGGCATATATGGGTTAAACAACAAAATAAAATAATATGTATTAAAATATTTATAATGAGATATACCTACCAACTGTCAATTTTTATAAAAGACACAAAGTTGATGGAAAATTTTAAGAAGACACAGAAATAAACCTTAGAAGAGCATAAAAATAGACTTTCTTATTGTAAACGTTTAACATTATCAAAACGAAGAAAATATGTCATTCTGATCAATAAAACAAGCAAACAGAACATGGCCTTCTAATAAAATACTGGCATTTAAAAAAACATATTCAGAAAAAAACATATTGGAAATCCTGTTTTCTAATTAAAGAGCACATGCTGTCAAATCAGGTGTACGGTTTCAAATTATCTATGTAGGGTTTCACATTATTTGTGTAGGGTTTCAAATTATTTGTGTAGGGACTCACATTATTTGTGTAGGGTTTCAAATTATTTGTGTATGGATTCACATTATTTGTGTAGGGACTCACATTATTTGTGTAGGGACTCACTTAATTTGTGTAGAGACTCACATAATTTGTGTAGGCACTCTCATTATGTGTGTATGGACTCACATTATATGTGTGGGTCTCACATTATTTGTGTAGGGACTCACATTATTTGTGTAGGGACTAACATTATTTATGTAGGGTTTCACATTATTTGTGTAAGGACTCATATTGTTTGTGTAGGGTTTCACATTATTTGTGTAGCGACTCACATTATTTGTGTAGGGTTTCACATTATTTGTGTGGGTCTCACATTATTTGTGTAGGTTTCACATTATTTGTGTGGGACTCACATTATTTGTGAAGGGTCTCACATTATTTGTGTGGTGTCTCACATTATTTGTGTGGGGTCTCACATAATTTGTGTGTGGTTTCACATTATTTGTGTAGGGTCTCACATTATTTGTGTAGGGTCTCACATTATTTGTGTAGAGACTCACATTATTTGTGTAGGGACTCACATTATTTGTGTGGGATTCACATTATTTGTGTAGGGACTCACAATATTTGTGTGGGATTCACATTTGTGTAGGGACTCACATTATTTGTGTATGGTCTCACATTATTTGTGTGGGATTCCCATTTGTGTAGGGACTCAGATTATTTGTGTAGGGTCTCACATTATTCGTGTAGGGACTCACATTATTTGTGTAGGGACTCACATTATTTGTGTGGGTCTCACATTATTTTTGTAGTGACTAACATTATTTGTGTGGGATTCACATTTGTGTAGGGACTCACAATATTTGTGTGGGATTCATATTTGTGTTGGGACTCAGATTATTTGTGTATGGACTCAGATTATTTGTGTTGGGAGTCGGATTATTTGTGTAGGGACTCAGATTATTTGTGTGGGTCTCACATTACTTGTGTGGGATTCACATTTGTGTAGGGACTCACATTATTTGCTTAGGGACTCAGATTATATGTTTGTCTGTTTAGTGTTCGAGATATTTGAAAAAATCAATATCGAAGAATAATCAATAAACTTTCAGTTAATAATTTCTACTTTAAAATAAATAAAATTTAATATATGCAATAGAATTATAAAAATTCGTCAAAAAATCAGTGAAGTCGTTGGTTTAGTTTTGTAGAAATTTATAATTAAAGCTCCGGTTTCTCCCAAATATGGGGAATATAATTTTATTTTATTTTAAAATGACCTAAATCAACGAATAGCCAAGATATTTTTACCTAAATTTCCATTAAAATGATTTTATTTAAGAAATAAATATTTTTGCTAACTTGCTCAGAAATAGTGACACTCATATCTCAGAAACGATGAAAAAAAATATTTCAGAATCTAAAGCAAAGGTAATAAAAATACTTTTGTATTTAGATCCCTCAATTGGAAATCACTATTTTGGGATATCGAGTAAATTTTCTAATACAAATGAATCAGAAGTTTCGGCATTTATTAAGGAGCGTAATTCTAAAGAAATTTCGATTCACTAATTTTAAAGAATTAAAATTCTTTTGAGAAATCAAAATTGCCTTATCATATTTTATAATCCACATATTATATCTAATAACGTATTTATTCTTTAAAGTAGGTATTAGTAAAAAATATTTCTACATAAAAACTATAATTACAAAGACGTGTTAGACAGAGAACATAAATGTTTAGTTACATTATGAAATGCTGTGGGGGTAGAGCAACCGATTATTTAACCCACCTCTTGCTAATATTAAGTAGCCCAATTTATACTAGGGCGGTGGCATTAGTTACCCCTCATATCTGACAATAAACATAATATTGTTAACAAAGGTTGTTTTATGAGACGTATAGATAACGCTTGTCTAGAGGAAACCTAAATATCTGTCCTCAAATTAGAGTAAATAAGAATATATTTAACCATATAGAAATTGCACTTGGTATGGGAGATATTTGAAATGATTCAGCTTCGACGTCGATGGTGGTCGATTTGAGGAGGAATGTATATCTACTTTGACTGTATGCTAATCAATTTTGTTTGCACTTCCATCACAATTTTTTCTAACATCCGCCTTGTGCATCTAAAATTATATGCTTAGGTGGGTGTCGGACAGATCATCTCAATGATTGACATTTCACAAACTCTTACTTTCTTACTTTGGAAGTACAGGCTTGCTTTGATCAAGCCAATAAAACCTGAACTATGTGTTATTTAATAAAATGTGTTAGATAAAAAATATGCATAATATGAATGGTTTCTATTGCATAAATATTCTTTAAATGCTGTACTGTTGTAAGATCAGTTTTCATGGGGAAATTACTTTTAATGGTACTTCTAATAAAATTTCGCAAAATTAAACGAAAGAGGAATTTTAATTTCAAATAATAAAGAGAATATTTCTGCCGTCTCACGTAAAAAAACAGGTAACTACAATTTTACAGAAAAACGTTTTTTGCATTGTTTGAAGTGTGTATGTAATTCAATATTGTCTTAAAGTTTTAAACTGATGTCTTTTAGTTTGACGTGACAAAAAAACTTGGTCCCAAACGTCACTGAATTGGAATTGTATGTCTACAAATAAAATTGCGTAACATCCTTTGCGTGCTTTTTACTATATTCATATCAATTTAATGAAATCTAACAAATCAATTGCACATCCAGAAGCGTGTTATATTTAGATCTTTGACTGATTTATTAAATACAGCCAGAAAGACCAGAATAGATTTCCGATTTTCGACCTAGAATTTGACTCACTAAAACTAAAAAACGCCTAAATGTTCATATGCGATTTTTGCTAATAAAAGTTCTATTTAGAAGTACCTACTAATATTTAAAATTGTTGCTTTTTCCATCTTAGAATAGGCTGTCTTATGAATGGTATATTGGTTTATTATACCCAAATTATAATAATACAAGCAATGATGAAATGAAGAAAGTCATACAAATTTGTTCTTCTGTAAAATTGCACAAAATGCAGTTATGCACTTTTTACTTGAGACGGCAGATTTGATCGTATCTATAATAATACAATATCATAATACTTGCAGGACTTGGTCAATTGTTTTGTTTTCTTTTTACTTGGGATTCCAACATCACCAGAAAAAATCCGCATTACCCAAAAAAGATTTTGTGCCGGATTTAATAAAATCTACTTGCTTAGTATAGCAATACTTAATAGTATTAGGGAATTGCTAACCCCAGTTTTTCTGCAACGGGTTAAGGGGGACTAACTAATAACAATATCTAAATATGCAAACGTGGCACAAATGAATTCACCAAACAATATAAAAGCAGGTTGGAAGTAGCACATTTTTAATAAATCTTTCACTTAGCTTCAATTTTATTGAATTTATCTCAGCTTATTTGACTCCAGTTAACTTCATTTGATAGACAACATGCTCCTTAAGGTAAAACATTTTTCAGATGATATTGGAAATTATAAATGCATTTGTTAGTTTTTATTAAATATACATTAAGCGTATTAAGTAGAATTTTGTTTTATTAGGCATTTATTAGATATTTGAATCTATTGATTCTTCACAAAAACGAAATTTAGTCATAGGTACAGTGCAATTATTTAGTCCCTTATCGATATTATACTAATTATTAATCTTTCAGACCAAACTTGTAGTGGTTCTCTTGGTACTTGCAATTGCTATGGCAAACGTTCCTTCTTTAAATGCTGAAGATACAACATCTGCCAAACGCGATGACGCGGATGATTTGTGTAAGTAAACACCAAGAACAATTTTACATACACAATTTGTCATATTTTATCAACCCACTAAGGATTCCCATCTAGTGACAAAACTACACGTTACTATTTAAGTAGTTAAGTAAGCAAATAAATAAATAAGTAAGTAAGTAAGCAAGCAAGTAAATAAATAAGCAAGAAAGTAAGTTAGTAAGTAAATATATAAGAAAGTGAAATTGCTATCAAGAGAAAAAAAACAGTTTTAAGTTTCTGAAAAAAAATACCGACTGCTAAGTAGCTCATAAAAGCTGTCTATCACCATGTAGGTACCGTTCCCTTATTTGACGCCCCATATTAACACGCCTTGTTGGCTCTATAAGTCACATTTACTTTCGAAAGATATCCGTAATTGTAAATGCAGCCAACTTTAATAAACATTATTTTAATAGGTATGACCGAAACGTTTTATTTTGCCTTGACAATGATTTTCCTTATTTTCAATAGAGAAATAATTTGGGAAATATAAATTGCAGATAATTTTTAGGATATCTGATTAATTTTAATTATTTTAAAATTTTAGCATTCAGCGGCTATAAGGTAAGTTATTTATGAACTAAGATATACATATGATGATGCGGATATCAAGACCCCCATATGTCCTATCTCTATTTAGAACTGTGCCCCATATGTCCTATCTCTATTTAGAACTGTGGCCCATATGTCCTATCTCTATTTAGAACTGTGGCCCATATGTCCTATCTCTATTTAGAACTGTGCCCCATATGTCCTATCTCTATTTAGAACTGTGCCCCATATGTCCTATCTCTATTTAGAACCACGCCCCATATTTTCTATCTCTATTTAGAACCACGCCCCATATTTCCTATCTCTATTTAGAATTGTGTCCCATATTTCTTATCCCTATTTACATAGAGGTCCCTCAAATGCCTTTCTAAAGATTCCGTTTTCTCAACTCCTATGTATCTACTATTAAATTTAATAATTTCCAGAAAATTCACTTACCACGACAATTCTATAGATATAATTGCTAAACGCTTTTAGATCAAATTTTGCACATATTTACAGAATAAAAATGCTGTTTAGATTTACTAAGTAGTACAATGTTAGGTTACTACACACCCTGTATTTTGTTTATAATTTCAATTTCATTTATTGTACATATAATAAATGTAGATTAAAGTTTTTATTTGTCAAAAGCGCAACATATTATATTTATTCTTATTTGAATATTTATTTATTTCTATTTCACGCAGTTTTTATATACAAAAAAAACTAAAAATGGTTATATCTTCCAAACAAATTTCAAAATACATCAAGTTAAATATCTTTAGCTGTGGTATTTTGGGTGGTATGTCTCCAACGAGATATTTTGATACATGAACTAAAATATTTTTTAAAGATTTTGAAGCTAGCTAAGTCGAAAATACAAAGATCGTTAACCTCTAACAACTTGATATTGAACTATAATAGACCTAGTAGTTGTTTGCCTTTGATAGCTCTAAAATCGTTTAAAAAATAATTTAGTTCGTTTACCAAAATATCTAGTTAGAGCCATTTGTAGAATTAAATCTTTTCTGCAGCATATATACAAAATTAAAAAAATAATAAACGAAAATCTGTCTAGCCTAACATCATAGAAATAAATATAATCCAACTAAAAAATGTGCAAAAATATGATTTCAACATAAAAACAGCATTGTTTCAAGATCAAATCAAAACTACGTAATTGTGTACATCTTGTTCACCCAAGATGAAGCATAATAAGATGGTTAGTAAAGCTTGGCGATTGAAAATACCATCTAGTTTATCCAAAATCGGGAAATTGAAAAATGTAAAATAGTTATAATGCAAAACAATAACAAGAAAAATGGTGCGGGATTTAGAACCCTCAGCGGTGAGTTTTAACCAGTTTTTTTGTACTTAACCGTCACTCTTCCCATAATCTAGTTATTATTCAAATTGTAAAAAGCTAAAAGGCAGATCAAAATCAATTTTTCAGATGATGGAATCACTACATTTATACCAACAATGCATATTCCTTATATAAGAAATGCAATGATCACTGTTGATTGAAGAACCAATATGATAAACATTATCAAATATATAAGAAATATAAATAAGAACAACTACATTACTGTAGTTTTTTTTAAGTCTACCAGAACTAGTATTACTAAATCTGTTGATTAAAATAGTTAACGTTTTGGGAAAATTGATAGTATTATAAGTGATACCAACCAAATATCAGAGCTAACCATATAAAATTTCATTTATTTCATGTGTTTTTGGAATCTGTTGTGGGAGAGTTAACCACCTTTAAAGACTTTTTGGCAAATTTATTTCATTTATTTTTGTTTTATTAATTTATTTTAGCAAAATAGATAACTTTTACCAAAAAATATATTTTTAGATTGTTGGAAAGCTATTCCCATTTTATCCATTAAAATAGCATAGGCAAAAAAGGCTAAAAGATGGTTAACTCTCCAAAAACAAATTCCAAAAATACTTGAACTAAATTAAATTAAATACGGTTTTCTATTATATTTAGGTTGATATGCATCTAATTAAAGTTTAATAAGTACAAAACTGAAATTATATTTTAACATTAATAGAGCTAACTAACAAAGTCGAAAATATACATACATAGTTTAGGAAAACAAAGCTATTTAGATTATTTCTCGATTTTGTTAGTTCTAACATCTTTAATATCAATGTAGAGCCATATCAGCCTAATACCATAACTAACTACTTATACTTAATTTTATCTATTTCAAGTATTTTTGAATTTGTTTTGTGAAAGCGAGCTAACCATCTTTTAGCCTTTTTGGCCCATCTAATTTCATTTCTTCATGTTCTTCTTCTTCTGGCTTTTCTAACATTTAGTGAGTGCCTCATCATCTTTCTTGTAGATAACACTTTGTTTTCCCCTGAAGGCAGTTTTCGTTAAAGAGACAATCTTCCCAAACGTGACTTTACTTTTATGTAGTCTTTCAAATTCATCAATCACAGCACATTCCTGTTTCAGCCAGGCTTTTTAGTCCTTCATGAGACTTTTCTTTTTCTTCTTGTTGAGTTCTTTGATTTTCCCATTTACCAAAGTGATTTTAGTCAAACATATCAAACCTTTGTCCAAAAAATTAATAGTCAATATTTTATCAAAAGATTTCTTCATTGTCTGTAGACATTACTTAAGATACACAAAAGTCCTAGGGAACCTCATTCAAATATTAACACCAAATTTTAAAGTTTATTGGACAAACTTACTCCTGATGATGTCATTGTCCCTTAGCTCGGACGTCTCATCCACTTGTCTCATCCATTTTTGTTGATGAAACTGTCGAAGGTGGGCTATCATTTGCGAGTAATATTAATAAGTAGTACATTTTTATCAAAGTATACCTGTTTTTTTATTATTACTCATTAAATGGCCAGAACCTGCTTTGACAGCGTGAGTGCCTTTTAATTAAAAACAAACAGGCTTCCACTACTTTTGTTCTGCAAATTTTCTACTTTTTCTCTCTTTATGCAAATTTGCAAATTTTCTTTACCATTATGCTTTGATATGAAATATGCGAACATTTTATATTACTCAAGCAATGATTATGCCTAGCTGATGAGGTCCAACAAGGCCGAAACAGCTGTCCTGGGCTATTATTTGGAGTAATATTTATCAAAGTATACCTGTTTTTTTTATTATTACTCTTAAACACATTTTTTTGTTGATGAAACTGTCGAAGGTGGACGAATACCAAATTTCTACCCAAAGGATATAAAACATTATTTTGGTTAATTATATCATGTTTAACGAACTTTGATTACTAGATTTTTTTCTGTTACATTTCTAATATTGAATCTGTTGTTCTATATTAATAGCGTTGTTGCTTCTTTAACCACAGATGAAGGCGAAATATATTTGGTTACTTTATTTTAGTTGTTTTTATTTATGCATCAGAGATCTTTTTTATTTACCATCAGTTAATTTATGAGTTTATAAAAATAATAATTTTATTACGTTTTTAGAAAAGACAAGTTGGCCCAAGATCAACAAAACGAGAAACAGACTTTACAAACTAAATTGCTGGTTGTTGGATACAAAAAACTAACCGTTTTATTAGAAATGTATGTGTTGTTATGTTTTTGTTGTGTTGTACTTTCGATTAAAGTAAAGTAACTTAGAGAATCAACTCACCAGAACAAAGTTTCAAAGTTTTACTATTCTTATAGTAAAATTTATTTTTAGGGCGTTTATATTTAGAATATTTTTTTAGTGTTGTAATTTTGAAGTATAAAAGTCCTGTTAGATTTCTTTGGGTTTTAACATTTTTAATTAAGCCATCAGATATTGATTGACCTAGTATTTTTTTTCCATTGTAAATCATATGAATATAATCCTATGGACGAGAGTGATGGGTCCGGTCAATTCGCCCGCACAGTTTGTTTTTGTGGGTATTTCTAAAATTAAATTTTCCGTTCTATTTAAAAATTAAATTATTTTAATATGCAATAACGTTTTTTTTAAATAAAAAGTAGCTAAATCCAATATAAATGTTGAGTTAGTGACTTTAGAAAACAAAATTTTCAACAAAAAAAACATTTTTATTGTGTCTAGATGTTCAGTCGATAGCGAGCAAATGTTGATTCTCTATGGTATTTTTCTTCTCAGTGTTTGGTGTCTGTCAATATTTTGTTTTAATCAAATGTCAGAATTAATATAAGTACATTTATGTGTCATTAGTATTATGTTTTATTTAATTTTTAGTAAATATTATTGCAATAGTTTTCTGTTAAAAATGGTATCTGTCTTTAAAACGTTTTATTTAAATAAAAGAGAAATATGAAGGGCATTTTGTAATTTTATTTTAACAAAAATAATCTTGTTTTTAGTCGATATTCGTGTCTTTAAACGTTTTGGGTTAAATACGTTTATTGTCTAATATGTAAAAACAAATTTTCTTTTTTTAAATATTTATTTTTATAAATTTGCCCGGATTATAAGTGGCCCTCAAATTTCTGGAAAGTTAGCGATCTCAAAATTTAACATAATGTTACAAAATTAATTGACATCTTTATATTACCCAACTATTTTAAGAAATGTTAGCTTTAATTACCGAGATTTTAGGTCACAAAATCGATGATCATTTTTTAAAAGATACATTTTAGTTCCTTATAATAAAAGTTGGTAAATCTCTTAATTAGGATAATGTCGATTGCCCAAAAAATATTGGCCAACATCCTCAGTTTGCGACATATTATTAATTATATGGATCACACATAAAGGATTGAAAATGTTCTTTTATGAAAGCTAATTAGGTGATAAGTTTTAGAGTTTTAGAAAACATTAATCAAATATATTTTAAATCCCTTGGAAATTCAGGAAAAGCATAATAGAAGTATACTATGCTTAACAAATTTTCCAAAAATGTTTTCTAAATCTCTAAAACTACACTTATATAAGTAGCCTTTAATCATTTGTGATAGGCTTGATTCTTTGAAATTTAAAAACAAGTTTGTAAACGTTGGTCAACATTATTTGTGTGCCCCATTTTTTCTTAGTTATTGCTAGGGGATGCCCAGAATACAAACTATTCACCAACATGTATTTTAATTAATTAGTAAATTATTTAATACATTTTAGATATCTACCACAATAAATTATGATTTATCTTTAAAGAAAAATGACCATTGATTTTTGACCTGAAAACTAGTAGTGATACAAAAATAAATGTAAAATCTATACATCAGATGTATTTATTTGATTATGAAAAAAAGGTTGCGAATCTTTAATCTTCCTTAACTACGAGATATGTATAGGGTCACCAGAAAATGCGTTGTTTTACGTAAACTTAAGTAAATATAGACAAACTAGTAGATATAGTACACAATCACGATTTTTCAACTATATCAAAGCATTCCTTAAAATAAATTATGCCCATAGCATAGATTTTACTTCAGCTATTGTTCTGAATTATTGACTTTTCGGAAATCCAATAATAAAAATATTTTTAGAAAAGTGAGATGTTTCGAAGGTCCCGATCTGAACTTAATATACATATAATAATGGCTCGTTTTTTGGAATTATGAAAAACAAACAAATGGCCAATCATTCAGAACGATTGCTGAAGTAAAAAAAAAATCAAAGTTTTTGGGATTCATTTACTAGGGCACGTTTGAAGGAATTTAAAGTTCTTCAACGCTTAGCCATGATATTTAAAAAAATGTTATTATGTACTATAAATTATTTTCCTGGTTTGTGTATTCACGTTCATGTCATACGAATTTTAGAAAATTGGTATTTTAAAAATACGTATTTTACTGGTCATTCTTCTTCTTCTTTTCCCACATTTTTCTGGGGTCGCCGTTGCGAATCATGCATCCATTGCATCCTCCTCTTGGACTCCCACGTGCTCCATATCTTCACGAATGCAATTTTCCCATTTCGTTTAGGTCTGCCACGCCTCCTCTTCCCCATCGTCATCTTTCTGACTGTTCTACCCACATAGTCCACCTCTCTCCGCACCACATGTTTTAACCACCGGAGCCTCACCTCCCTTAGTTTTCCCTTCAATTCCCCAATAGTCATCTTCTTCTTCACCTTATTGGTATCTCATCAACCCTTAAAATGAAAACTGATTTTGCATATTAAGCCACAAACAAATATTGCAGTAGTCAATTTACCCTGAGATACCAATATGCGCAGATCTGAAATTGGAATCCTGTATCTCTGCTACTTTCCAAGTAGGTAGTATAAGGTTAGGTTCGCCAATTTCCTCTGTTCACCTGATGATTCCTAATAAGGGTGAAACTGGTAGTGTTCTGGAATTGTGATATGAGTCCTTGGGATGATTTGCTAAACCAGCTTTTGGTCAAGGATAATTGACTATTGCACTATAAAAATAATTAGCTAAGAATTTTTAATATCACTTTTCAAAATGCAGAGTTTTTCATTTATATATTATGATGTCTCTACTCAGAGATGCTATCAACTTGTTAACAATTCCGATATGCTTGGTTTAGTTGTTTTACAAAATGAAACATTTCTGTGGTACCTATCTGCTGTAAAAAAGGGTTTCTCAAATATTTGGCTAAAATTCTATTGACATTTCAATTGAAACCTATTTTCATCCATATCAAAATAGGTGTCATTTTTAGTTATTAAAAATTAATTTTCTTTAACAATATTGCTTAGAAAAACTTTATAACAGAGTATCTAACTAACTAGATAACATTTTAAACGCGACAAATAAAAAGTTTGAAAATCGACATTGTTATGAAAACTTTTTTTGACTGATTAGAAAAATCGAAAATCAAACAAGAACTTCAAAGTTTCTAAAACAGAAATTACTTAGGTACCACAACTTGAAACAATTAGGCAAATAGCCTAACTGAAAAAAAAGTATAAACAATAAACAATTAAACAAAGAGTTGGAGATGTAGATCTCATACGAGGGGGTGAACAACAAAATTATTTTAACTGACCTCTCTCCAGCCAAAAATGTTAACACATTTCAGCTAATTCTTGTAATGTAAGTGCTGGTGGCCCTTTGAAAACATTCTCTCGCAAATACCTATCCCATGAATAGAAATCATTTATATCTACAAAGGTCAGGGCTTCTCGGTGGCCACTCAATCGACCCAGATCGACAAATCCATCTCTCCTTTAAATTTTCATTGAAATAATTCCCAGCATATAATTGTCCATGGATATAGTTTTTTATTCATCGATTATGATAAAAATAGTCCATGGATAGAGTATTTTTAATTCATAGATATCAATGGTTTTAAATCGGCGGGATGTGCTGAATACAATAATATTCTAAATCGCATGTGCTGAATCACTCTGTACGTATCAGCAAGCCAACAAACTAGGTAGGAAAAAGTACAACCAACAAAGTGAAATGGGAAATTCTCGTACAAAGGAGAATGCTCAAAAGGCTTTTGTTAATGTTGCAAGTAAATAAAACAATTGGCTTAGTCCGACATTCATGAGAAATGCTCTGTTGTAAAAATAATTAATGTTATTTTTATTAAAATTATAATTAAATTCAATATACAGTATATAAATAAATAATAACGTAAGATTATTTCCAGTGAATGTATGCTCTTTTTTCTTGTAACATCAACAGAAGTCAATACCCTGAATATTGAATCACTAAGATAAACCGGATTGTTTTAAAGCAGTGCCCATCTCTAGAATTTAAAATATTCAAAAATATTTTGTATTTATCGAACAAAAGAAATTGCACAGACAAGAAAAATATAGAAATTTACAAAATTTACAAAATGTACAAATTTTCTTATGTATTTCGTCAGAGCTTCAGTGTGATGTATACAAAAATATATAGTTAGATAGCATCATCGATTAGATGTCTGCGACTTGCCAAATATCGATTAATATACCTTCAGGCTAAACTGGAGGACTGAGGTTCGAATAATTTATGGGCCACCCCATTATTTCATAATGTTATACAGCATTTAGAAAATTACGTGATTAGCCAACTAACTAATCGTTACCTTAGAAGTATGAATATGGCTTAAATCACCACATGTCATTGACGGATCAATTTAATATAATTCATATTAACTTAGCAAAAATGTTTTGACCAAATGTAACTACCAATCGTAGTAACGCAACATGTCTAAATGTGTAAAGTTGATAGAGAACACAATTTGATGCGCAATAATAACACAAGCAAAAAAGTGCATATATATAATTAAATATACAAAAAATCAATATTGTTCCGTATATTGAAAATATAAATATTTGTTTATTAAATGTAATATTAATAAAAGCAGTTAGGTGTCTACAAAAATAAACACTACCATAAATTCTTTTTTATTCAATTGCTCAAAAGTAGAGAACATTAGTAATAGTAACTCAATGTGGCTTACTGGACCCAATTTATAGTTAATAAATCAGAAGAGAAATAACAAACCAAACATAGGCGTTACTAACGTAGTAGAGGATTGGGAGTCTGTGCATATCAATAAACTTCTTTTACTGCTCATTCTGTTGTTGGTAATGATGCTTTCTAAGCCGGCAGCCATGGCATGCATTTCAGCTGCACAGGATGAAGCAAGATAGCCAGCTCCGGTTCTAACTATTTCTGTGTGTTCGTTGCTGTTGTCATATATCACGGCAGCGCCTGCACCCCATTCAGACTGGACGGAACCATCGGACCACATTTCTAGTTCGTGGGCGTATTCTAGCTCTTGAATGGTCAATATCTGATTGGTCCTCCTTTTACTTTGATACGTCTTGGCATGGATTCAATCAACCGTTGGCACAATTCATCCAACTCATTTGTTTGTATCGAGATTGCTTGACAAATGATATCATTCCCGTTTTTGATTCCATTTTCAATTATTGTGACCTTTTGAGAACCTGCCACAATGATATTGAGGTCTGGAAAATTTCCCTGCCATTCCAGCATTGTGATATAAATTTTCAAGCAAACATGCTTTATAAACCTTGGTAGTGTTGGCATTGGGCCAGATCTTGTTCGAATTTCGGACCAACTGTGATGACTCTGATAGCACTTCAATGGATGTTTCATCAGAGCAGATTATTCTTTGCCAATCAATGCTCCAGTCCCGATGGTTTCTAGCCTGTGTCAGAACTGGGTAATTGATTGGGCGAATTGCTGGTCCACCTGCATCTAGGAGTCTAGTCCGTATGGTTGAAGTTGCTATGTTTACACCATAATCTGCGGCCATCTGAGCTGCAAGCTGCTTAGACGATAATTTGCGATTACCTTTGGATAGGTTGATAATTGTTCTATCTTGTCGCTCAGTTGTGGCTCTTTTACGACCTGAGTTGTGGTAATCAGTGGCAGTGTCACCCCGTTCATAAAAGCAGTTGAGAATACGATCAATAGTTCTCCTTTCCATTGTCAAATTAAGGGCAATGATGTTACCCCATGTGGAAATCACTTGTAGCAGCCATTCTCTTGTCAAGAGTCCTGTCAAGTTATAAAAATCTGAAAAATTGTGAGTAATATCTTGTATTTATATTCTCACAGACTTAACATAGGTATACTATTCTGACAGCATTTACAAAAATATGTAAACATTAACTAAAACACGTTACTGTGGGGGTAAACTATTCAACAACACTGTAGCTAGGTGGTACAAAGTGAAGCGATCATTACTTATCTCATTCAAATAATATACACCAAGTCTACACTATTTGGTAAAATCAATAATAGACACATTTTGTATAGCACTTTCGCTGCGTGAAGATATAGTAACAGACAGAGCAGATTTTGTTAGTCGTTGACGGAAGAAATGCTATTTGTAAAGGTGCCGAATCTGCCTGATCTTGGTCTGTCCAAACGCAGGAAATTTTTGTTTCTTAACTTGTAATGAATTTGTGCGTCAGTCTGCAAATCTTCTATTTGAAATCACAAATATGAACCGTCCACAGAAAATTCGTCTTTTTGTATTCCTTGTTTTGGTAAAAATTTGTATAATTGGATTTTATTTTCTTGGGGACAACTTTACAACGCCTTTTCAAAATATCGGCGACATCCAGTTTGACGTCATTAATGTGGCTCCCAATTCAACGCAAAGTTATCCGTTTCTGCAAGAAGCCACCACTTTCTTAAAGCAGCTTTCAGCTGAAAATGACAA
>JAUYWI010067598.1:0-14828 GCA_034780595.1 Parotoplana pacifica
TCTGTTGCTTTTGGTTTCTTTGGAATTTTTATAAAGACAGATTGCATTAAGTCTTGTGGGATGTGACCAGTTTGGTAAATATCGTCAATTAACCCTGACAAAAAGCTGGCTTGCAGATCATCCCAAGGACTGTAGCACAATTCCAGAACACTACCGGTTTCACCATTGTTAGGGATCGTCAGGTGAACTTAGGAAATTGCCGAACCCAAGTTCATACTACTTGAAAAGTAGCGAGCCGAGGAGCTCTAGAATCCAATTTCAGATCTGCACTTATTGGTATCACACCAATATTAAGAGAGCAAAAATGATGTTGCATATTAGGCCAAATAAATAGTGCAATTGTCACTTAACCCTGACAAAAGGCTTGGCTTAGATGTTGTTCAAAGTACAGCTTATAGAATCTTATAATAATGTACCTATATAAATTGTGAAATTATTTATTAAATTTCAGGGTATGTTTGAAATAGAGATTAGTTAAAAATATCAGGCAAAATTTTAACATCGGGGACTTTTGGAACACCCTCTATAAAAGACACAATAACCTTTTACGCATTTAAAACTTTTTAGTATACAATTCTAAAAGGATACGTCCATCAAGGCGATCATACTGCGACAAGTTTCCACATCAAATCCTTCAAAGTTACTAATTTCTAAAATAATATTTAAAAATAAATAAACTAATCATAACAAAATTGTTGAACATAAAATTAAAAATATCCCTTTACAGTTTACAAATTTTATGATAATTTGAGAATAATAACATACTTTCTTAAAACCTAAATTATAAGTAAACATCCAGTCTTTAGAGTAAACTATTAGATATTGTATATTACTAATATATCATTACTAAAAAACGTAATTCAAAAAGTTATTGTAAAATTAATTTTTGTAATATACGAAGCTTCTAACCAACCTTCTGCAATGACTGAATTAAGAATATCTTTGAGATGATGACAGTTGATGGTCTCGGTCGGGCCACCCAATTCATAAAATCGGTCTTCAATTTTCTTCCATTTGGCAGCCATTTCTTCGTTTTCAGGCTAGAAAGTAAATTACATATTTCAAAAGGTGTCACCTATGGCGTATACTGACTTTTTTTTGACATTTTCTTGTCAACAAAATTATCCCTTCAGAACCATATTAGGAACATCACATTTTGTTTCCGACGCCATAATGGCCCGCATCGGATACTATATAATTTATATCGCAAAATTTTGTTAAAGCATCGAAAGTTTGTTCTGACAAAATTTCCTTCGCTTTCCGTCGAAATGGCGTCTGAATGCTTTGCGTCAAAAATTTCGATACAAAATTTTTTCATAACAATTATTTTTTGCACGACGCAAAAAATAAACTTCTGCCGGAAAAAGGCCATCGGAAGGCGTCAGAAATTTTTAGAGTGTACTAATTCACTTTTTAACAGTTACCTTTTATTGCATAATAACAAACATTAAAAATACTTACTTCATCGGGAATGCCGTCGGTTTCCTGTGAAACAAATAAAAATACTGTGTTACCACATTTAAACAAGTTTAAAATAAGCAATTTAATTAAAGTATTTTAATTGTTTATGACAAAAATCTTGCACTAAGTAACCATGGAAAAATTATTAATAATTATTACATTTTATATTGAGTATGTTATATTACTGAAATAGTTATGTTAAAGCTGGACATTTAGTTTATTATTTAAAAGCCAATTATTTTTTTATCGTAAATTCAAATTTAATTTTTTTTAATAAATTTGCAATCAAGAAATATATCA
This sequence comes from Parotoplana pacifica, assembly GCA_034780595.1. NCBI lineage: Eukaryota > Metazoa > Platyhelminthes > Proseriata > Otoplanidae > Parotoplana > Parotoplana pacifica. The sequence continues at coordinate 1,762 of JAUYWI010067598.1, forward strand.
CTTCTCAATTATCCTGATAGCCTCCTACTGTTTTCATGCAGATAATGAGGCTAAACATTTATTTCAATCATTGCAGGTACTTCAAATCAGAAGCATTATTTGGTCAATTGCATGGGGAAATGGTACATCATAATCACGTGCAAGTATTTATTTAACTAACTAATACAGTATTTCTCTATTATCTGAATACTGTAACATTTACTGTACCTCTTCTTCTTCCTAAAAATACATTGGATACAACCATTTCAAATTAGAGCTGGACGTACAATAACTTTGGTTAATCTCAACAAATTATAACAAACTTATTTATTTGGCGGTTGATATTAGTATAACGAGACTGAAAGCAAGTGAATGCTTAGAAAAAATAAGCCGAAGTCTTTCTGAATTGAAGATAATAACAAGTATAACATGTATAAAACAATTCAACAACTTATGCCAATATATAGTTTATTGATATTACATTTCCGTGTATAACAATGAAGTGCAGAAACTTAATCCTTTTGGTTCAAATGCCATTCGTAGTTAAAAATAATTTTTTAATTTTCTAGAAATAGACTCAAATTCTTTTTAGTTATTGACAATGTTTATATATCAGAGATTTGGTATATTACTTGGCGGCTATGATATCCGAAATTCTTGTAAAATAATATGTATGTAATATTTAGTTAAATACTTCGTGACCACCATTCCATTTCAAGGAAGGAAGCTTTTATCATGGTAGGCTTTTAGATACTTTTACCCTACACTTGATTAAGTTTTCGAGGCTTGAAGGCCTAAAATTTTGTGTCTTACTTTCAGTTTCGTTATTTTAGACATCCCTGCATTAGTATTCATACAAAGCAAATGCGCATTTTGACACAACCAACACCGCGTTTTTTTTCAAAGATTATCGCCAATTGTAATTAAAACATTTCATTTAAAAAAATGTTATAGGTTTGATAAAATATCGTTATCAAAATATACAACAATGTATTAATACCTCATAATTCTAAAAACATTTATAGACTATAACAACAAATGTAAACCATAGCAAGCCTATATGGTGACAACAGAAAGGTCAAATGTTTAGAAGAATTTTAAATTTCTTTTAGAAACGATTTTTATCAAACCATAAATTTTTTAATATTTTTTTGTATTAAAACAAAAGCAGAATATTCATGCCGTCATACCTTTTTCTCTTCCTAAAATATGAAAGCATCAAGTAGAAACAATATCAATATATAGAATGAAATCTTTACTGCAGCAAATATTCAAAATTAAAAAATAATAAATAAAAACTGTCACGCTTTCGAAAATACTAACATCATAGAAATGAATATAATCCAACCAGAAGATATGCAAAAAAAGTACATGGATTCGACATAAAAACAGCATCTTTTCAAGGTAAAATCAAAACTATCTAATTATGTGCATCTTATTATAGACCCAAGCTGCAGCATGATAAGATGGTCAGTCAAGCTTGACCATTGGAGTACTATTTAGTTTATCCGAAATCCAAAAATTAATATATTAATAGTTGGTGAATATAATTTTAATCCATTTTAGAGTGAATGTTTTGAATGATGTTTTGATTGTGATGGGTTCCAGATTCAATTAGTTATTATATGAATCTTATTTGGCCACGAAAAATAAATAAGCGCAGCATTAAAAAAAATTAATTTATGATACTGCTTTAGAGAACTATCTCTTCTCATCATTTGTAGTATTTCAATGTATTTTTAACTTTATTTTTTAAGTAAATTTAATTATTATATGTATTAAAATATATCACTTTTGTTGAATACCCACATCAGCTTTTACTACTTTAGTAGTATAGAGACTAATGGATTAAAACTTCTCTAAATAATTTATGAACCACATAAACCAAGTATTTAAGCATGTAGTTGGTAGTTCTACGTATATGCGGCATCTGTCTACTTTAGTTAATCTTCATATTTTTTAGGTAAGTCAATAAAGCAAGAAAATTAGAGTCATCATTTTTAAACATTTAATAAATTGTAACTTACATCCTCCTGCTGCACACCAAGTGAATCATCCAATTCTCTGAAATTTAGAAAAAATAATTTACTTAAGTAAACAGTAAACAGTCTATTTATTCCAGTAAACATATCGATTTACTTACGAAGATAAAGGTTTCTTTTCACAAAACAATCGCAACTGAAATTTGGCTTCTTCATTTGCCTGGAATGTACTGGGAACGAGTATGTAATGTCCGGGAGATAATTTGTGATGGCCAGTCACTTCGCGAACATTAGAAAAATCTGATTTCGCTACCATCTTGTGTTTCATGAAGAATACTTTTGGCAGAAGTTCACTGTCAGGGTTATCTAACTGAAATATTCATAAAATTTTGAGGTGAATGCAATTGAAAATTTTTGTTACGAATGTAGGCCTGTTGTTAAGAAAGTTATGCAAAATGGAGATTATTGAACAGTTACATTTATAGCGATTTTACCCATTTTAATTTTGAAAAATGAAAGCAATACGAATATATCCTGAAGAACAATGTTTGGCTGGATGTACCTTGTACATGGCATATCCAATGGTTAAGAAATCTTGTCGTTTGGATCGCATATCTTTCTGCATTAGACCAATGAGTACATGTCCTTCGTTCTTGTCATCACCTTCGTCAGGATCAGTTATTTCAACATGGATCTGGGGATTGGTCCAGAATGTAGCTAAAATAAGTTGATAACTATTTGAAATATTTACGAAGCATTCAGAGGGCAAAAATATGTTGTAAATTACTATTGAAATTTAATACGTAGGAATATCCTATTTAAATAATTATTTAAAGTTCTATTTAAACAATAGTTTCGAATAATTTTTTGTGCTGCATAGAAAACTAATTATTGCATCGGGAAAAAATCTGATACACTGTTTCCTCAAAAATAAAAAATATCTCGTTGTGAACAATATTTTTTCGGATTTTCTGACGAAATATTTAAGCTCGATACCATTCCTACGCAAATAAAATAAACTTACTTGCGTTTTTTGGTTTCTAACTGTTGAATCAGTGATAATTTAAAAAAAAAACAGTTAGAAATTCAGTTATATCGAAATAATTATCTGTTGGAGTATTTTTTCACAACGAAATTGTTTTGATTTCTAACGCAAATTTGTGTCGGAATTCCAATGTTATTTTTCCGACGCAATATTTATTTTTTGCTATGCAGCACAAAATTACATCGGAATGTAATGTTTAAATAGGAGTCTCCAAGGAAATTATTTTTAAATTATTAATTTTTGACCCACTTTTTGCATCGGAATGTTTGAGAATTTTCAGAGTGTAATTATGGCAAGTTAGAAAGAAGAGAAAAAACGATAAGAAACCTGTCTCAAACAAGGCAAAAAAATATTACATAGGAAAACCGTCAATAAAGAAGACGTTTTTGGGCCAATGGCATTTAAAATGTTTGAGATAACAATCTTGTTACCTACACGAATGCTAATGTATTTTTTCCAATACTTTTCTTCTGAAAATCATCAACTTTTTCTCTTCTTATGCAACATTTTCAAATGTTCTTTACTTTTATGCTTTGATATGAAATATACGAACATTCCAAGTTTGCTCAGGCAATGATTGTGCCTAGCTGATGAGGCCCAACAAGGTCGCCGAAACATCTGTCCTGGGCTATCACTTGCGAGTAGTATAAATAAGTAGTATATTTTTATCAAAGTATACCTGTTTTTTTATTATTACTCTTAAACACATTAATTACTGATATACTTTTCTCTTATTAACTGCTTTTATTATAGCATGTTTTTTGTAAAAACGTTATTTTCAGGACACTATATATTACAATGAATTGTGTAGTTGTTTAATAAAAATTTCTGATGACATGTCGAGAAACTTTAGTAAAATAGATAACATATGCGTTCAAGTTGCGTGCTCTTTTTTCTAACTAAAACTATTAATGGGAACAAATGTATCGAAAATGACATTGTTAAAATAATATTAACAAGCGAAATTGTGCATTATAAAATGTCTTGGAAACCACTTATATTGCCTAAAAGAAATATCGCTGATTAATTGTAAATCTTACCAATAAAATTTCTACATCCACCGGCATTGACATTTTTGGTCCATGCGCCGGATTGCATTGTTTTTTCCCAGCGAGCTTTGACTGTTGATGAGTTAAAGTCTTCTGGACTTTGATGGCATATTTCTAATTTGGTGAAATAGCTTATAAAATCTTCATAGGACATCCTGAAAGAGACGACGGGTAGAACAGTCAACAAAACCAGGTCATTATTGATAAATCAAACTTTTGTCATCTAAGAATCAGAATTTTTTTTTGTCTTACCAAAATTCACCATCATCTTCAAAAACTAAACCAAGATTCTGTTTTTCCTCTTCGCTTATACTATTCCACTTATCAGAACCATCGCTCCAGTCACCTTTCCATTCATCCGAAGTTCCCCATGGGTTTCGAACACGCACCAATCTGTGTTCTTCAGAACCATTAATCTTTAATAACGACATACAAAAATAATTTAAAACTAAAGTTTTGGTTCATCAAATCGTTTTAGTAATACAGTATGTATCATTTATCTTTTTTATACGGTAAAATAAATAATACCTGATAATTTACGCTAAATTAATTTCAAAATTGCTAAAAATGATACAGAAACAAATCATATTATTCAAAGTTTCCAAATAATCTCAAAACCAATTTGAATTTATTTATTCTATAGTTTAGTAGTAAAATTTACAATTTTGGATTCGATATTGTCATAGACTTGAGCTTATGGTTCAGGAGCCCAGAGGGTTTACCCATAATATCGCGTCTCAAAGGTTTGCGATTACAAGCTCAAAAGGGTGGTGAGTCTTAAGTTGCAGTTATGATTTGTAAATTCTGTGGTCACTCAATATATTTTTCATATGCTGAAAAATATTGGTGAAAAAAAGTTGCTTCGATTCGCTTCAAATTTATACTACAGATGTATCAAAATATCATTTTCTGAAAGCTTCAGATTATTTGATAAATCAAAAGTAATATTCTGATAGTTTTAATTTTGCTGTTACCCATAATTTCTCCTATATTCTATATATAAAGCATAAATAACATCAAAATTAAAAATATCAAAAATGTTACTTTTGATGTATCAAATAATCTAAAGCTTTTCAGAAAATAATATTTTTATACATCTGTAGTGTAAATATGTTTGAAGCGAACCGAAGCAACTTCTTTTCACCGATATTTTCAGCACAGGGAAAATACATTGAGTGATCACAGAATTGACAAATCATAACTGAGCTTGTGTTCATACATACGAGTAGCAAACTTTTTGGAGGCGATATTATACTTAAAACCTTCTTGGCTCCCAAACTATCGGCCAATGTAAAGATAATTTTAAAAACACACAGCAGTTGTAAATTTATCATGGCAATCATAAAATTTTTATAGTTCCTCTAGATGGAATTAAAACTTCAATAAGATAAATACTACCTAGCATCTACTGCATCCGATTTATAACTTTTGCTTTTGACAAACTGATCCCCAAAAAAAATTAAAACCAAAACTATATTAAAATACAATTATGTAAATTTGAAATTTCTATAAATTAAATTTATTGTTTTATAGGTAACTACCCCTACCAGCTATTATGATAAAATTTACTGTAGAATCAGTTGTGTTGCTATCAAAAAGCAGTGTGTGATAGATAAAAAAATATATAAAACCGCTTTCTTTGACAGACACTTGGAAAGATCATTCTTCAGCAGGTTTCTCAACACCATTGGATAAACTGCCCTGTGGATTGTTTTAATAAATACATCAAATCAAATGTGAAATTTGAGTAATTTTTATCAGCGTCAAACAGAGAAATATATTTTTAGATGTACTTTTAGATACTTTTTTAAATATCCATCAATGAAAGCATTACTTTTATTTTTTTGTAGTCAAATAAATATTTCTACAAAATAAAATAGCATAAATTAAAAGGAGCAAAATTATAAAAAGAAATTACTACAAAATATGGTAATGACAATACCAATTACAAGGGGTGAGGTACTGTATTACCTATTTACCTAAATTTAGAGGAGAAAAAAGTTGATAAAACCAAAAGTTGATAAAAAGGTGACTCCAAAAAAACAAAATTTTTAAAAATAGGAAATCAAATAGAATTTATCTGTCTGTTTTAAAAAAATATATTTCGTAGTGAAAAGCAAGTTGTTGCCTCTAATTAAAATATTTCCCCTCAAAATTAAGTATAGACCTAAAAATAAAAGTGGTGAATCGATATTTATCATTAGGTGGGTATACCTACGTAACGTTTACAACATAGAAAAGGTTGTTGTAGTTTTAACTAAAAGGAACAGACAATAGAATATTTGGATAATAAAGATCAAAATATATCAGTAACAACCTACCTAAATGTAAACACGTAGTAAAATAAATTAATATCCTATGTATGTTTCTTTTTAATTCATTTGATAAAATAGGTAAATACTGTTGTGTATTGAATTTCATCACCTTTCACTACTCTTAAACGACTCAACTGATTCTAATAAGGTCAAAGTGATTTATTTCCATTCTTATTTTCACTCGTACAATGACAGTTTTATTACATGCAAGTTAAAAGTTGTTGTTTTCGTGTGAACAGGACCTCCTTAATAGGTCAATATTTCCAAAATATCTTTATTATGTAGATCCAGACACATTTGACTGACAACAATAAAAGCTTCTAATCATAAACGGAAATACTTGGATATTAACTTATTCAACTATCTTATTTTTAAAAATAAATATTTAAAATCGCCAATCGTAAAATCTGTTCCTTTTAATTCGCTAAAACAGGCTTTTGTCTATATAATTGCTAGCTGCTTAATATATTCAGCGAACCTTGATGTGGCTATTTTGTTAGTATTAAAAGTACACGACATCATGCAGTTATTATGAAAGTGTAAAATAGTACCGACCAGCAATCAAAGTAATCTTATGTAAAATTAGAAATCAAACAGAAAAATGAATGACCTGAAACTGAATTGTGCGAAGGAAATAACTTCCGACAATTTAAATTGTGAACCATGGAAATATTTTCGACAAGAATTCTCGCGAAAGGGAATTGACATGAAAAGAAATACATCCAACAGTTTTGTCATAAAAATAATTCAACTAAATATGAGGAAATGGTTACGAAAAGAAATGGTTGAAAGATTTACTCCGTTTCTTAACTAACCCTTTTATGACAAAGTTATTGGAGTTATTCCTTTTATTGACAATTTCTATCAATAATTTATTCTTTAAAGTTATTCCATTTCGGTGCAATTCCTTTTACTGTAAGAGTTCGTCTTTTTGTGACTATTTGCTTTTGGTACTATTCTGTGTCGTCGCTATTCTGTGAATATAATATCTGAAAACATTTACTTTAGTGTCTATAGCTGCTGCAGTTGCTTAAATAGCTACATATAAATTTCGTATAGTCGAATAAATAATAAAGTTTGGCGTCAAGATTACCTAGAGTGAACATTTTCATGCTCAATTTATTTAATTGTGCTGTATTCACCAACACTATAATTGTATTTTCTGAATAGCGTATCATATTGTATAGTTTATAGACCATTGAAGAATGTTTAGAGATGTAAATCAATCGGCTTGTCAAGATCAGGTACATAGCACATAGCAGACAAAAGTTTGTGTTTGTAGCTCGGAGTCACTTTGCAATTGAATGAATAGCACCACCAGCTAGTCTTAATACCTCCTTATAAAACTTAGATATATCCCGCTCTGTGGAATTGATGATTATAAACTATTTGATACAATAGGTTCAGTCTTTGATGATCAACAGTTAGATAATCACTATTGTATATGTATTGTATGTATTAATAGCTTGAAAAACATTTAACTGGTTTAACAATTATTAATTTTATATTCAAACAAATTAATACACTTCTCAAATTATTCGATCTACGACATTAGAATTTGAAATGCAATATAACATTGACTTTTTACGAGTACAAGGCTAAGTATATATGTAATACATAGATACAGCGAAATATAAATATATAAATAAGTGCACTACATCAAATTACTTTAAACTGAAAATTAAAAAAGCGTTTGGGGTCAAATTAGAAACAGAAAAAAAAAACATGTTTAGAAACTGAAACAAATAAAAGGATTGACAAAGCAATTAAAAGATATATTGGTAAATTATTTTTAAACTACACTTACTGATCTGAAAATCTAATAAAATAGGCATGGTAATTATTTAGATGTGAACTATTTCTATTCAAGACGGATAAATACGAATATATGTATGTAAGTTATAGAAAATTATAGAAATAGATATAGAGGTACCTTTATCTATTTCATATAACCAACAAAGTAAGATTAAATTTATTGTTTTTCTGCTGCCCATTCTTGTGGAATAGGTCTGGTAAAAGATTAATTATTTTCTCTAATGTTCATAGATCTGCTTGTAGAATATTAACATTTGCCCTTAGTACCAGTATCCGAATAGTCTATCAAAAGTAGGTATGTACGAGTATATTTTATCATAAAATAGTACAATAAGCAATTAAATTAATTTGTCAAAAAAACTGTTATAAAAGCTCTGGTAAAAATATGAATTGCATCTAAATGAACAGATAAATAAAATTCTACAAACCTGTTTAACATCCGTTACACTGTATGCGTGTCCTGCTAACAAGCCCAAAGCAACCTCTTCTTCAATTCCACCATCCTCACCAGGCTAAAAGAATATTTATACAATTTAAATGTTTTCTTTAGCTATAAAATACTTATCATTCCTTATAATAGTGTATGTACGTTATATTGAAACCATACAATTAACAAAAAACATATAACATTCTTTGATAGAAATTGATTATGGTTTCAACATTTTATACCTCCATTTTAATACCTACCTTTTATAGTTTTCGTAAAAATTAATAATAGGTATGTGAGAAAAATCCATAAAATCCAACACAATACTGTATCTATTGTTGCATATTCAAGGGTTATTAAAATTTTTTTTAAATAAATGAATAAACTATGGGTAAAAAAATAATTAAATATCGATAATTTGGAAATTTACTGTGGGCAGTCTCAAATAAGGCACATTTCAGGTTGTTATTTTTACGAATTAATATCTTCCAAAAATAACCACCTGCAATGTACCCTTTTGGGGCTGCCCCCCCCCCTTTGTCAATATTTATCTAGATCCACCCCTGACTCTATTTGGTTGATTCCATTTTGATAGCTTCTTGGTGTTTAAAATATGGCATCTACTATTAGATTTGAATACTAGGAATGGCCGTTTTAAGTTTAGAAAATATTAATTTTAGTTTATTAGGTATGAGTACAAACTAGAACAGTTAGTTCATCTTACGTCAATTGAGCATCCCATAAGACTGCATTTTGATACATTGGTGATCATATTTTGAAATAGATTTTCAGGAGCTTTATCTAGCTCAACAGTTTCGCATAATCCACCTGTGAAATCCACCATAGCTTCTGCCTGTGTTCCTCCGCTAAGAGCTTCATAACTTGAATAAAATCTAGAAGTAAAAGAGTTCTTAAAAAGTAATATTTCAATGAACAAAAATATTTTAATAAAATTTTCGTTCTGAATCTTTGGAAGTTATCAATTTAAAATATAATATAAATGTTAATAAGAAATTTCTGCATTGTTAGTTTGCTTGGTGGTCAATAATGCCAACATTAAAACCTATCTTTGCATGCAAATTTTTATTGTGTTAACTTGTACAAATGTGACTCTACAAGAATGATAAAGCAATTTGGTATAATTACTTTGCATATGCTTTTTCGATTAAAGCAGACCAGAACTCCTTCTTTGATTCTGAATGCATGAAGCAAAGCTCACCACTGCTAGTTGGTAGACGGTCATCCACAACCACTTCAACCCATTTTCCAAATTTCCAGAAGTTAAATTTAAATGCTCCAATGTAGTTCTCTTCAAAATCCTGGTCGTCGGGAACCACAATTTTAAGTAGATGTTCATAGGAACACAAAGATGCCAAGGCAGCTAGTACCCAGCAATCACCTAAACAAAGATCAAAGTTTGATTCACAAAATTGATCGTTACATTTTGTATTTATTGAGTCACTTAAAAAAATAGTTTCTATAGATTAAAATTTATTTCACATAGAAAATATAGAAAAATTTTCACAAAAATACCTACAGTTCAAATGCTAAACAACTGTGATAGCCAATATGCTAATATAATATTATTCCTGCAAATTTACTTTTTAACGTCCCAATGTAGTTCTTTAAAAACAACAGTCTTTTCGGACTGACATGTTATTTTAACTCTAGGTCTCTGCACATCATATATGATAGTAAACAGAGAAGGTGCCAAAAGCCACCATCTTTTTATTAAGAAAATCAATACGACCAAAACATAATACCTAAACAATAGATTGTTAGCTCTATAAGCTAACTAGTCTTGCCAGAGTGTAATAATGAAAATAATAATACTTTATTTTATTCATTACAGAATTGGGATCCAGAGCTCTTTCGAGATCTAGCTGGATACCTAGCAATCTCGAAAGGACTTATGAAAATGGCTTGTACAATTTAAAACTAATAATAACCTAATTTACTCAGTTACTTGTATTTCACTATGTTATTAACGTGTACAAATTTCATATAAATCGGTTCTTAGATTTTTTTAACTACACATAGTTGCCTAAAGTTAGCCATTTTTCTAAAATTGTTTATTTCTTTAGTACCAATAATGGTACCTAAACAATAAGCGATTTTAATGAAATTTGGAACATATATCAAGTGTTCGAGGAGCTATAAAAATCCGTTTAAGTTTTGTTAATGTATCCTAGCAACAGCCTAGAAATGAGTCATATATGTTAGTAGTATAAAACGAAACTTTGATAATTGCAATTTGGCATAATGAAACAGAATAAGACAAACATTACGTTAATATGACGTTTGGTTCGTGAGATATATCATTTTAATCACCAAGCTTGACTGACCATCTTCTCATGCTTCATCTTGGGTGTAGAACAAGATGCACATGATTACATAGTTTTGATTTGAAAAGTTGTGTATTATGTTAAAGCCATATTTTTACTATCTTTATGGTGTTGGTACTGTCGAAAACTTGTAAAATTTTAATTTTTAAATTTGTATGTTTCATTCTACATATAAAATAGGTTAAATAATTTATGGTGCAACAGATTTTTTATAGAGAAAACGTGAATAAATTTCCAATTATCTAAAAGTATACTAATATAACAAAAAAATAAGATTGACCAAAAAACGAACATATGTATATATTTACCTCTTCCAAAACAAATTCCAAAAATACTTTTAATAAATGAAATTATATATGGTTTTCAGTTTGGTATAGCTTTAACTAAGTAGGTAAATATTTTGTTATATGAATTAAATTATTTTTTAAGATTTTAGAAAAATAAAGTTTTGAAAATAAAGTTTCAATGTTAAACCTGTTAGAGGTAACAATAATCAGAAGAATGAAGAATTGGATTGGACATATAATACGTGGAGAACGAATGGTCAGGGTAATTCAGGCAGGTCGATTTCTAAGGAAGCGTGGAAGAGGAAAACCAAGAAAAGGTATGTTAGAAGAATTCAAACCAAACACCTATAGAGAATTGAAGGACCGGGCAGCAAACCGAGAAGGATGGAGAAAGTGGGTGCCATAGAATTGAGCCTGCCGAATAACTGATTCGTCAGAACACAAATATAGATAGATAGAGGTAACACATAGGTAATTCAACTTTTTAAAAAATTTTAAACTATGTATTTTCAACTTTGTTAGTTATAAAAATTTTTTAAATAATTTAATTCATGTAACAAAATATTACCTACTTAATATTCTCTATTTAGTGCTATACTAAACTGAAAACCATAGTTAACCATATTTACTTTCATTTATTTCAAGTATTTTGGGAATTTGTTTTGCAGAGCAAACCATTTTTGGATACAGCTAATGTTCAAAACCTTTGTCCATTTTTTTTCTGGTACAATTGCCTCACATATTGATATCTTTTCCATTGCTCCGTTGCAGTAAATTTTTATTAATTATTTCAGATCTTCTGTTTCAGATTTTCCAAATCATTCGGTGGACATAATTATTTGTTAATTGTTTTTAACCTTAATTTATAGAATATAGGTTTTGGTTGTATTGTCTTTATTTAAAATAAGAGTGATTTTTGACACCCCCTGTATATTATCCACAGATACATTAAGATATGTAGTAGAATTTTAATTTTAAATACCAAGTTCTCCTTGTTTGATATCAAAGCGGGATGTACCATCATCGAACAGTTTCGGGTCTGATATAAGTTCCTACAAAAATAATTATCTATAAAAACATAAATATTTAAACACCAAGAAAAACAGAAATAATTAAACATAAAGAAAAGCATAAATATCTAAACATCAAGAAATTTCATCTAATCGGGTACTAAGACAGGTAAATGTAACTCTTCTTACTCCTGGTCGTTTCCAAGTAAATTTTCTGAACTGTTTACTTGGATAGACAGAGCTAGTATCGGCTGGAAAATCCGGATCCTCCCATAATTCTCCAGTTCCTCTCAGACGGTCTAGCAGTTCTGCATAGGTTGGTCCCTTTGCCTAAATTAAAGAAAGTACAGGTAAACAGTTTACGTGCTTCTTATCGTTGTAATATCTTTAGGTAACAAGCATGGGGGTTGGGGGAGAGTTGATGACACTATATCGATTCATTTTGTAACACATTATTTGGTGTATGTATTTTCAATGAAACCATCTCAACCAAGTTTTAATTTGCTGAGTTTCTCGATATGCTGTGGGGAAATGACAATATTCAAGAAATTTGGAAAAACTTGCCATTTTTTATTTCTTACTGGTTTTCACTCTCGATTTTGAATGGGACAGATAGTTTTTAATCAACAAACTTCAGTCTACTATGCATCAGCTTGTTGGGTAAAATACATTGCACAATATTCTATCTATCTATAGTGTTCTGCCGAATCAGTTATTAGGCAGGTTCAATTCTATCGCATCCACTTTCTCCATCCTTCTCGGTTAGCTGCCCGGTCCTTCAATTCTCTATAGGTGTTTGGTTTGAATTCTTCT
>JAUYWI010067609.1:0-14826 GCA_034780595.1 Parotoplana pacifica
AGAAAAACTACTCAGAGTCGTATACCTCACATACATGGAATCAGCACTAGAGTATGTGGGAGAAGCCTGGATGCCAGCAGCAGCCTCTAAGACTCCAATGGGTCAACTCAGAATAGAGCAGCCAGTCATCACAAGCTGCTGTCAAGGAACGTATGGGCCAGAGGTCCAGATAGAGGCCAACCTAGAAAATATTGAAGTCTGAGGGGCAGAAAAAGCGAATAAATTCTAAGTTCGGAAGGCCCTCTAAAGATCGTGGCAAGCCACTGACCCACAAAGCGGTTAATCAACTCTACTGGATGGAGAAGCAGCGCTAGAAACAATGGTGACAAATGCAACATGCTGTCGGAACTGGCTATCCCCAAGGAAAGATCTCAAGAAGGTTCAAATCACCACAAATGCTGGAATGTACATCGCACGTGCTGCAACACCCGAAGAAAAAAGCCAAAGCACAACGTTTTCTGCCACACGGAAGTCTTCTCGGATGGAAGGAGTGAAGAACGGTGGCAGTGGCAGTGGCATTCATACGCAATAGCAGCCAGAGAGTGGACATCAAGCTGCAAAGCCGAGATGACTGCACTAAGATTTGGAGCGTCAAAGATCTCGAGAGAGGGAAATCGGCATGGAACCAGGTTGGTCAGGTTTTTAACCAATAGCAAATCGGCACTGGAGAAACTAGAGCATCTCGATAGGAACCCCTAAACGTTCTTGGAAGAATTCAAGAAGGCGGAATTAGAGTACAACTGCAATGGATTCCGGCTCACTGTGGGTTTCAAAGAAATGAGGAAGCGGACGAAACGCCAAAGAGTGGTTCTGAGAAGGAGCAGCAGGATATCCTAATCAATGTAGAATCAGCGGTGAAAGCAATGAAGCGGAACCTAATGAATGAAAACTAAAGAGGCGAGAAAATCATGGCACTTTCAAATATGTGGAGGAAAAATCAAAGCCGGAGAACTACAGAGGAAATCAACAGTGCGCCTACACTAGCTGAAGACAGGTAAAAGCACTCTGTTGAGGCAGTACCTACATAAAATTTGGGTAAGAAGACAGCCAACCCCAATATGCGGTGAGGCGGAAGAGATAGTGGATTGCGCCCAGAAGACTCATCTTCTGACTAGATAGAACCACATCTAGGGATGCAAATTGACGCGGTGAAAGTGAAGAAGCACCTATCGCAGATCGAGCACTTGTAAGCGACCGGCAACAGCCCAAGAAAAAGAAAGTAGCCATTAAAAACAAAACATTGTAACAACACCGAATTGTATTCTCTAAAATATTATTCAGCTGAACATTTTATAATACTTGCAATTGCTAAATTCAGGCATTTAATTTATATAAATAGAAAAATTACCTAAAAAAATGTGCTTACATGCACCTCTAGGTATGTAGGTAAGTTATACAATTACCATAACTTAATAAACACAAACTATATTACTTTCAAAACGAGCGAATTTCTATGAATCTTCCCCAGCCATATCTTGTACTGATTTCACCAGACCATCTGTTGCATTACGAACGTCAACACCAGAGTGCTAAACAGAGAAACAATATACAAAAATACAAGCTGAACATTATGAAATAGCAAGATGTATGTGCTTGCATGACAGAATAAAAATTTAATACATAATAATGATCATAACCTCTCTCTAAAAAGGAAGAACAAAAAACCGGACAAGCAAAGTTACCACCACCAATAGCTAGGGACCAGGCAGGAATATTTCACCACCAAAGTAGGCTAAAAGTTATGTAGGCAACCCCAGACAAAAACCAAATGCTATCTATCAGCAAAAAGGTTGGTATTATATTATTTTAGCATTTCATTAAACTAAACCAACCACAAAATATCATCATGGGTTTTTGTTGAGGGTTGCACAGTAACAAGTTGTAAAAGCAAGTTAGATATCATGAGGACACCATAAAAAGTATTAGACGTAATTCATGTTCTAGACACAATTGAACTTGGTAAGTATCTGTATTGATTCTGTATAAAATTTTAGAACTAAATAATAACAAGAAAGCCTGCACCAAAATTTGATTGTATTTTTGTGGACCTAATCACTCAAGGGGATCAAAAATGACTACTGTCACTTACCTGTATTCTCTCCATAAAAGGACATTCACCCGATGTCTTGTTTTTACAGGCGCACAATAACTTGGCAGTGTCAGATGCCACTTTCTGTACAGATGCCACCACCCGCTCTCCGTTTTTAACCTGACGAGCGGCAAGAGCTCGAGCACAGTCCGCTAGACTTATTGTGGAGGAGCCTAGAACTCGTGCCTGTAGGACGTTATAGCAAGAGAGAGTGAACATAGAAAAAATGGGACAGAGAGAGAGAGAGAGGAAGTGGTGATGAAGAAAAAGAGTAGAGATAGAAAGTGATCATAAAGAAAAAAAAAGAAAACAAAAATAGTCACTTAAGACTTACAAAATATAATATACGTATTGTGCGAGTAGTTTTTAGTCTACAGAAAGTTCAATTGAATCAGATACTTGTTGAAAATATGTGCATATTTATACAAAATGTTAGCACAATTGTTAGTAGTACACCAGTGTTAAAATCAATATTTAAGTTAATTTGTAAAAGAAAATGGAACAACTAATAAAAACTTAACTTTGTGTCACCACTAACCTAAAATTACTTGCTTCTCATGCGTAACACACCAACAGTGTTCATCGTACGAGTACCCTTGTCGGATGAAAATGTTGCAATGACTAAATTCATTAGTAAACTTGTGAGTACATATTAGGATGGTACAAACGTTGCACTATGCTTTTTTTAAAGATGTAAAGCAAAATAAAAATCAATTTAATTGTGTGATACATACAAATGAATGAATAATCTAAGAAGGTTGAACTTTTAGTCACTGCGACGTTTTCACCAGACGGCAGGGTGCATTTAGAACTACTAATTAGACAAAACACAGGCCAACTCACAGCTGCCATCACATCGGCATTCCAGCGCAGATCTCCCCCCTTGGAGGCCTTGGTCGCGGCAGCAGCTGCTTCAATCAGATGCCGGGTGCTCATAGCTACTCCCGAGGCTGCCTCGATCATCTTCTGTGTCATCGGAGTCATCAGCTCAGCATTCTAGAGAAATGCACAGCCAGGTGTTATGTTAAGGTCAAAAGTAAAGTCATGCCGATCTTTACCAGAAAAGCAGGACAGACATTGTCTGGATACAGCCAAGTCAGAAACAAATCCATTAATTATAGCACTTTCATTTTAAAAATCATCAGATTGAAATCAATTAACAATTCTAATATAAGCACAGTTTTTTAAATACTGGCGGGGCTTTATAAATGAAACAAATGAAACATAAAATTGAATATTTTCGGGCAACAGTCATTTATTCTCATCTAAATAGGTACATATACCTACAAAGGAAAAGATTATTTAGTTATGAGTAAGTCAAATCTGAAATAAAAAAAGCCAAAATAGAATTGAGCACCTGAAATAAAACCATGCTGTAACAATAATAGTAAAATAACTTCAAACTAGCATGACCAGGGTTGCAAACATTTATTAGTAGGCTATGCTGTAACTAAAATGCATGGCCAGCAAATTTGTATTATGGCCAGATAATTAATTATAATTCTGTGTGCTAATTGCACATAATAAGTAATTTTGAAAATTATGTTTAAAAAGATAATATTCAAACAGTTACTCATACAAAAACTGAATTAGTCTATGTCTCAAAAAGCTTGAAACCAAATCGAAATGTAATCTTTTAACAAAAAACAAACAAATTTAAATGATTATAAACTTTCTTTTTAGTCAATTTCTTATAAAAGATCAGTCTGTTGTGACCAAATCTAGATAGCAATCACGTTCAACAACGAAATAGAACTTCAAATAAACATGGCATTTAAAAAAAAGAGTAAATGGAACCATACAGCAAAGGTGACAAATTAAGTTACTTCCGAACAAACAATTTAATTAAGCAAAATATCCCTGTACATAATCACGTTAGCAGGACAGATCAACTGTCCATCATTACTACGGTATGTGTTATTCACCAGAACTGAAGAAACAATAAACTGGTGTGAAAATATAAAAAAGCGGGTAAATTAAAACCGAATCAAACAACAATTCTTATCTAGACAAGCAAGCAGCACTGACTTCTGCGTCGGTTTTCAAAATAATCTCCAGCGGATTGTCTTCAGATGCCACTGCCCCCTTTGGTGCCTCGGATGAAAAACCTTGAGTAAAAAAAGTCGCCTCCAGGTCGTCCTAGCAGATCATCAAAACAGAACCAAAACAATGAAATCATTATTATGACGTCATCATTGATATTCATTATATTAGTTCCATACCTATACATAATAATGATGTCATCATTGATTTTCATTATATTACTTACAATAATAATGCACTGTGAATAGACTCAGAAACCGCATATATGGCATACTCGATAAATCACACATTTGTCATTTTTATAAACCTAACTGGTTAAGGTTTGTTTTGCTCCTATGAGTACCAAATTTCCAAGATACAAGGTGTTCAAACTTCAATGCAAAACTAATTCGGATATAATGAAATACAGTTTCCAACTCTGTTAATTAATTACAACTAATTTTAGACTGACAGTCAATAAATCACACCAAATATTGGCATTACTTGATAAAGCACAGTATACCACAACAATAGAGACAAAATGCAAAATAGGAAAATATAGAGATCGTGATGTGAGGTATTGTAGTACTGGGCCGGGCTGTTTAATATGTCTTATAGTCAGTGGAATATCAGAGAGCAAGAGCATCGTCTGAAATATTTCAATCGATCCACCGATTAAAAAACATATCCAACTACCGCTAGCACCTAATTTGGTTGCCATCAAGCAGCAACTAAAAGAAGAAGTCCACAGGAAAATACTCAGTTCGTAACAAAAATCATAAAAGAAAATACAGACAACATAAATGACCACCAATAGTAATGCTGTTAAACACAACAATTAAAAATTGACTTGTAATAAGCACAGCAACTATTTCCAGTACCTAGATAAAGGGCAAATAATATCGATTTATGCACCAAGTTGAAAGGCATAATTGAAAGCTACCAATGAACGAAGCAGTTTTAGACAAAAAACTAACAAACAAACGACTATACAAATCAAGAACAGTCACGCAGATAGACATATGTACAAATTATCGATTTACCTTGTCTGTTTTTCTAAGTGGCATCATATTTGCCAGTCCTCGTGATGACCGTTCAATTTGACTGATGACCTCATTGAATCCACGACTGCCTGGACTTGAGGCGTCATCCTCTGATGCAGAATAAAAAGTAGAAATTCTTTGAATAGCAAAAACTGTAGGCTAGCTACTTAGTGGGTCACAACAAGCAATACACTCAACTCACCATTCGTGTAGGAGCGGACATAATGATGGTGATAGGCCATATGGCGTCCAATAAACTTTTCAGTGACATCACGCCCTACAACAACCAAACAAGTAAAAGTTCTTATGACAGTCTAACATTTTGAGTTGTACAGTGTGTCCAAAAGTTTCTCAGTTGTCGAAAACGCCTCGAATTTTGTCTTCTCAAAAAGTGTAGATATATTTGTTTCAAGATAAATAATAACAAGAAAATGATGTTTTCGCTGCATATTACAGACAAAAAATAGAGCTGTGTTAAAAAACTAATTACAAATTCTCAATGACCCTCTTCTGGCAATGGTGACAAATAGACAAATAGTACACAATAAACCAGAGAAAGCATTCCATTACGTAACCAAAACCAACCAATACAGCTTATAAGCTAAAATAAGCGTATTGATTGGTTTTGGTTACGTAATCGAATGCGCTCACTGATTTATTTCGTACCAGTAATTAAGAACTAACGTTTAGTTTTGTATGTTGTTGTTTCCTTTTATTCTCTCGTCATTTAAAAATAGTTCATCTAAGGCTTACTCCTAAATGATAATCATTTAGCTTTTTCGGAACACCATTTGACTTACCAGATCGCATTCAAATCTTAATACTGTTGAAGGCTTGACTGATATTATTTCTCATTTTTATGTTTTCTACAGTAAAGATTTATTCTACAACTGGGTAGAAACTTTCGGAAACACTGTAAATTAACTTGCAGCGAATATCAATGCATATTTTATAAATAAATTTAAAAAAAATCGTTGCATAGATAAATAAATAGGTAATGTATGTTTAATTATTTTATATAGGCAACAATATTTACTATCTGACAATAATTAGCTGTATGTGTATCCTTTCAAAATACAAAAACAAACAAATTCCATGCTTAGGTTTTCATCCTAATTCATGTGCAGTATTCTATCCTGACAATATCTAATGTAATAAAATTACCGAAAACATTCACTTTTCAAAATCACAAATAAGCAAAATCCTTTTATTCTATCACCAATGGTAAACCACCAACTATTTTTATACATATATAAATTCTTAGATTGCTTCAAAGATATTTAAAATTGTATTATTTCAACTAAATAATTTTACAGATAAATTTAATGAAATGTTAAGAAATAATAATGAAAAAAACCTTGGTAGAAAACACACAAACCGTGCATGAAACTACAAGTGAAAACCTTACCTGATTATGTGTAACATGTATTTGAATATTAGCTACCATTCAACAGAATACGTCTATTCACCTCTTACTGGGCATAATATTATTCTCAACAGGTCTGTTTTTGCTTTTGAGACTACACAGACACTCAACTTTGCTCAATTTGTATTTTATGTACATATGTATAATATTTAACATTTAATTAGACAATTATATGAGCAATATCATAAAGTTGAAATTAAAAAAAACAGCACCAAATTAGACATACAAATACCCCCTCTTCATTACTATCAAGATGTCATAACAAAATTAGCAAACGGCATTGAATCTATCAGAACAATGATTAAAATTCATAATCAGAAATATACTACTGGCAGATTATATTTGTCTAAATTTTAAAACAAAGCAAATGAAACAAGTAAATCCAAAGTAAAAGCAAGAAAAGAACAATGATTATTTTTTTATGTTTAATAATAGAAATTAACCAGGTTCATAAAGAAAAACAAACAGGTAAATGAGTACAAATCAAGAATTGAAAGATGAGCTTATCATGTAATTACTTTAAAGACAACTGGATATTTGTCAAGCTGGGGATAAAATAAACAGAAAACGAAGTGGTTTTGATGCGGACATGATCAAAAAAGAGGTCCAATATGAAGCGATTGTCAGAGTAAACGAGGCACAACTGGTGCACTAC
The DNA here is from genome assembly GCA_034780595.1 of Parotoplana pacifica. Classification (NCBI taxonomy): domain Eukaryota; kingdom Metazoa; phylum Platyhelminthes; order Proseriata; family Otoplanidae; genus Parotoplana; species Parotoplana pacifica. Next base: position 7,236 of record JAUYWI010067609.1, read on the forward strand.
TACTAAGTAGTACAAAGAACACAAAACCTGACGCATATTTTAGTAATCGAGAATTTCAATACTGAACTGATAGAAACAACTTCGGTGCATTTAAAGCAAGCGGTTATGTAAAATCATCTACATAACGATAATGTAAACGTTGTACAAAGTTATCAAATATCGGGGGGGGGGAGGTTGCTTGGACATAAGTCGTAATTGTGTTTTGGTTATCAAGTTTGTTAGATCAGAAATATAGGCTTACCACTCTCACTAGGAGATGTACAGTTACGAACAACTTCCTCATCTTTTAAAGAAATAATAAAGCACAAAAATACAGGTTGATAACATTACAGCTAAAAGAAAACCCTTTTTTCAACAAGATTATACTATGTAATTTCTAACAATTTTTCTTGTCTGAGGTGGGTGATATAATTGTGAAGACATTGAGGAGACAGTGACGAAAGCAGTTATCATGTTGTAGAAAGAAAATGTATAAAATAAAATATAGAATCCAAAATCAGGAATCAGTTAATTAGAATAACTACGCGGCATATTATAGGAAGTTTAAATCTAAATAAGCGTAGATACATCGTATAAAATAAAATTAAGCACACCGTGCCGGAGTTGAATAATTTAAGAATCTACTGATAAGCTTTGCTGCATTTTGGGCAATTAAATAAAAGACATGAATTATCTGTCAAATGCAATCACTTGGCTGATATCTAAATTGAAGTCGAAAGACCCAAAGAATTGTCAGTTATTTTGTTGATGTCTATTTATTAGTAATTATTTAAAAATATAAACTTCTCAACTGTCTGAGTTGAGACTCCATATTGCAATACTATTACGAATCATTCAGGAAAAATTGATATTTATGAAAGTGCAACTACATGAATATAATGAAGGATAAGAATGGCAACAAAAGACATTTCAACCAAAAAAGTTTAGAGGCAACGCGTATATTCTTATGCATATTTGTACCACTTTGTTGGTCTGTTGTAGCATCAATTCGAATAATGCAAACAATTTTCAATTCCTCCGAGAATGTTAACTATGAATTTCTCTGTGAAGTTTAAAACATGCAACGATATATTCTCCTTTAATACTCCAATTTTTAAAATTTTGGCTCATACACTTTTTGGGCAGATATGTCACAAAATATAGATTGTAGGCATTGATGGAAGATATATTATAAAAAAACAATATAACAACTTTTGAATCACCAAATTAATCTGACAGAAAGTAGACATACATAATATGACTAGAAACAAAATCTAAAAAACTTCTCGAAAATTAAAATATAAAATTGTTTTATACGGGGTGATCCATAAAAAAACAAAGGATTTAGCAGTACGTATTTAGATTTATTTATTTACATCTAATTAGATCGGGTGGAGGATGAAAGTAAAGAAATCAATCTAAATACGTACTGCTAAGTCCTTTGTTTTTTATACCACAAAATGGACACCGTTTTACAAGAATTTAGATATTGTTAGGATTACTTTCATTCCATTCTAGTATAGAGTGAACAACAGAAAATTGATGATTCAAAATTAATAATAATTTATAAAGTAATCGAACATCGTCATCAAACGTTAACAGAATCAATTGGTTTGTGAATCGCATTGGCTACTAAATAATTGAATTAAATATTCTAGTCGTATTTAAATAATTTAATCAAAAATGTGCTAGCTATATCAGATTTAAATAGAATTTGTGTACATCATACCTACATAATATAAGCAACCAACTATAAAAATTCTGATCATACTTATTAACAGACTGATTTTGTGTTTCATAATTAGATATTATGTCACTCTTTGGTGAATTTTGTAATGTTTCTTTACATGCAGGACAGAATGATTTACATTTCTTTAATGGACTTCTTAAAATAGTTTTGGATAAGCTAACAAAATCAGATTGAAGGCTAAACAAACACATCATTTTTATAAAACATAAAATAATCAAATTTGAAAAATCTTCATGAAAGTTTGCTCAACAAAATTAATGAGTAAAAATATCAAACTAACAAACACCATAGGTACTGTTATATTAGTACACAGTTAAATGACAAAATGAAAAATCAAAGGAAAATATACAGACAAACAAACAAAAACCAATGAATAAACAATAATAAAAGTGGCCACTACAAATAAGATATATAGGATAAACATCTAAAGCGTTAGCAACAAAAGAACACTTGCATTCTGGACTATGAGGTCGAAAATAGAGAACTAATCGAGGACCGCTTTCTGTAATAGAATTAACAGTGAGCAAAATAGGAATTTTAAAATTCTATCGCGAAAAACAATGTCAAAAATTCATTTGGAACTCTATCTAGCATGCAAAAATAATTGACATCAACATTGAATAGCATCTCTAGCAGTAGTTCAGATAAAATTGATAACAATTATTATTAATTTATGAAAATCAGTTAACTCAATTAATTTGTTATGAAAATTAATTATTAAGAACAGAGCATTACGAATTAAATGTTAAAATTAGAATTACTATTTTAATAATACTAGTAGCTAACACGAGTAGTAAATGTAAATTAACTGAACAAACAACACTGATTTTATTTACCTTTCAAAGAATCTGCAATTTGTCCCAATTCATGAATTAGATCCGATATTCTGCGTGCAACACCAGCCATCCTGGGATGACCCTCCTTGTTGGGAACATCGATCAGCTGAAACAATCAAACGAGTTATCCGTACAATTACATACCTATTAGAAATATGCTGCACCAAAAGGTGCGATTTTACAAAAAAACTACAGTTGTTGAATAATTTATTAAAATAACCACAATTATGATATTTTTGGTATAATTTGTCATATTGGTGCTTCAATCAACAGTGGCCATTACATTTCTTAGTATAAGGAATATAAATAGTTGGTATAAATGTAATGATTCCATCATATCAAAAGTTGATTTTGATCTGCCTTTTAATTCAACTAGTGCTTATTTAGCCTTCTACATTTTGAATAATAACTAGATAATGGGAAGAGTGACGGTTGTGTACAATTAAAAATGGTTTAAACTCACCACTGAGGGTCTTCAGTCTCGCACCATATTTCTTGTTATTGTTTTGCATTTTAACAACTTTATATTTTTCATTTCTGACTGGAAATGGATTTCATTTTCGTATGAACTAGATAGTACTTTCAATCACCAAGCTTGGCTGAACATCTTATCACGCTTCAGCTTGTGTGTAGAACAAGATGCACATGATTACATACTTTTGATTTGATTTTGAAAAGTTAAAGCCATATTTTTACACATCTTTTGGTTAGATTATGTTCGATTCTCTGTGTTAGTACTGTCGAAGGCTTGCAAGATTTTAATTTTGTATGTTTGCTGCTGTAAATATTTCATTTTACATAACGTTATAAAAGAAAATTGAGAGTTTAATTCTATAATTTCAAAGGCATTAAGACAACTCGTACTCAAAAGATTAGAATTTATGATATAAAAATGTTCTATATCTTGCTAGCTTCGACAGTACTTACACCATAGAAATGAATATAATCTAACCAAAAGACGTGCAAAAATATAGCGTCATCATAAAACAACAACCCTTCAAGATCAAATGAAAATTATGTAATCATGTGCATAGAGTAATAAATATACAGAGATCCGACTCTAGCTGGCAGTGTATACAGTTTTATACTACTATGAATTTTCCTCAATAAAAAAGTAATGATATAAAAATATTCACATTTATCATAGTATTACATAAATTGAACAATTTAGCTATACAGACTACGCATCGGATATAAAGACATGTTTCGCTAATATTATAAACAAAATTATATCTTAATTTATCAATCTATGAATTTTATTTAGTTAAAAATGATGCTACTTTGTAGAGGCTTAATTTAGCTAATTATTATAAAAATAGTTGAATTTTATTTATTATAGAAAAGATAGAGATCCAGCGAGAGTCAGACCTCTGTATCATTATTACTGTGATCATGTGCATCTTATTCTACATCCAAGCTGAAGCATGATAAGATGGTCAGTCAAGCTTGGTGATTGAATGTACTATCTAGTTCATCCAAAAATCAAAATCCACAAAACAATCCAGTCAGAAAAAAAATGAAGTACTTTAAATGAAAAACAAAAAATATGGTGCGGGACTTAGGAGATGCAATAGCATCTCATGGAAATGTGTACAAATTTCTTGTGTTTCATCAATATATAAAGCGTTTTGAGTCATATTTCTGTTTAGAAATTTCAATTAGCCAAAATTAAGACGCCGGACTAAATAGGTTTAAAAATGTGGTAAATTTTGAAAACAAAACTGCTCTAATTTAAAAGAAACTTACAAAAATGTTAAGAGACATTTAGAATGTCAGTTTTCTTCAATGGTGCGCAATAAAGTTAAAATCGAGCTTACCTGACGTAATATTTCATAGAATTCCACAAAGCTATCAGTTATCTGCTTCGTGGTCCGGGTTATTTGAATTCGAACTTCCACCTTCTCGACATAGAAAACTTGAGTCTGAAATTGGCATTATTGAGAAAGTAAGTCACTCACGCCACACCAGCACGTTTTACAACACAACTTCCTGACGCACCAACTAGACACAAGACTAATAGAGACAGCATAATATCGGCTATCTATGTGCATATATAGCGATATCGTAGCCAGAGAGTGTCTTGCAATGTCAAGTAAAATAACTACCCTAAACAAAGAAAGCAGTTAAAAACCTTTCTCTGTTGAACTATTTCAAAGGTTGCAAAGCTATCCGGAGAACAATATTCCTATATAACAACTTGTAGTTTATTGGCTAAATATCACGTGTGTTAAAACGACCAAACTTGACTCTCTACGAATTACTTAGTAAGCGAAGAACCAGAGGAGAGATAATCATCGGTTAGCCGTATACAAAACACACAATCATAAAAAGTGAACTCTTAGTCAAGAACAAAGATGAACCAAACTTTTTGGAGCAAGATATGATAATATATCAGCTAATATTTATGTAGAGCGTTCCGTTTGGTGACCTACAAATTTATCAATAAATGCAAGAAAGACAATTTCCGTACAGTCAATATATGTATATATAAAACAACAAATCTAATTGCCACAGCAAATTTAGTTTTCGTTAACGCCGGCATGCATTTTTTATACCATTGGGGTTTATAAAACTCTTGCATATCATTTATTAGAAAGCCAGTGATAAAACATACTCTATGGTTGATGGGCTGTAGCCTGGATATAAAACTACATATTTTAAAAAATGACATAATAATGATTAGTTGAGAGCGAAGTTCAAGCGAGCGCTCACATGACCATAAAGGGGTGGGCGTTATTCCGATCATGACTTGACACCTTGCACCAAAAGAGAATATGGCTTTAGAGTACTCAAAAGTTGAGATTAGTATAAGGACTATTAATTTTTTAAGCTTAACTAATAGACAATTTCTCACATCTAATATTTTATCAGCAAATGTAAAAATAACTTAATCTAATGGACCATCATTCTAGCTCTATGAACATTCGATGAAATAGAGATAATTGTCTATAAATCCATGCAATTCATTGAAAAAATTGACAATTTAGAGAAAAGATTAGAAGTGCTGTCCTTATTAGAGAAAGGACTAGTGATAGTTTCTCTGGTCTTTGTGTCCTAATAAACTGCACACTACTCTAGGCTGTGTACCTTCTCAGTAAAAAAAACAAAAAAAATTATGACGGCAGACAAAGCTCAACATAAAGTATGTTGCGAGAAGAACTATTATGGATACGAAGGAGAGACGATGTGGAGAAAATATAAATGCACTATGGGTGGCCATAGAACTTATTATAGTGTCTCTATCTATAGCCTAGAGCAAGAAGGTATCCTAGGTCAATTATGACGGCGGTAAGTGACCTTGACAATCTTCCACAAGTTTTGCACAATCACTATGTCCTCAGTTGTGTGGAAAAATAAGTCAGTAAATTTATAAAAGCTGAAAGAAATTGTGTTCAATTTATTTTCAAATAGTTACAAATAATTTCATTTGACAAAATTGAATTGAGTTATCATGAAATAAGCAATCGTACTACGTTATCAACTGCAACTATGAATTGGCAACATCTGATTCTTTGTTTATAAGATAAATAGAAATATGTACTTCACCTAAGCCTGATTGAATTTTAAAATTATAATGATTAAAGTTGTCTATAGAGAAGAACGATCATAAAATACTCGATGATGTCCATCGTTTGTTGTTACGATTTTATGTGCAGTGATAGACAAGCTACCGCCGTGGTCATAGAAATAGATACACAGAGTAGTGTATTCTATTTCCATGGCTGTGATGCTATAACGTAATTGGAGTTGACTAACCTTTGAACTCCTCACAAAATCTCCCACAGCATGTCTACCAGCAACAGCGGCCTGCATAATATCCTCCTGCTTCAACGTGGATCCGGCACCCATGGCCTTAGTCACTGCTTTGAGCAGGGGCGACGAGTGACGGTTCAGTTCGTCTGGATTCACAGTGCGTGACGAGTGGTGGTTCGATGGAAGAGGGCCTAGATAAAAAAATAGTGACGTTGGATAGAAATTTAACTCAAATCCAGGCACTTAGCACTAAGGGAACTTAACTCAAATCCATGCACTTACCACTGAGGGAACCATCAAGACCGTTCTCCAGTGATTTAGATTCGATTTTGATCGCCTCGATGCAAATTTCCAATGCTTGAGTTCCTTTCTGATTGTCATCCTCCACAGATTTCACTGTTCTCAGAAGACTGGAAACATTCTGTACAGTTTGCTGTCAAATAGAAATGTTAAGCGCAAAGGTCCATGAGACCAATATTCAGAGCTGCTGTACCAATAATACAACGATTTCTGTTTAGAAAATTGCATTTGCTGTTTGTTCAATTAATTAACTACATACTAATGTAACTGTCATCTAATTATGCTAAATGCGAAGTAATTCTAAATAAAACCTTGTTGCAAACTGGTGTTCAATTTGAATATGTTTTCTACTTCTTCTTAACAACAAAAATTCATATTCAAAATAAAATTTCATTTTCAATAAACAAGTCACATAAAAATAAATCAACATAAGAACTTTTTTCAAGACTACTCTACTAAAATAGTCTACACCACCTACTTCGGTTTTAAAACGTTGTATTGCATTATTTTCTGTGAAACAAAAGTCCCTAGCTTAAAAGGAGACATTAATATTTACTATTTCGTGAAATACATCACAGTATGGAAATTGCTTTTAATATTTTGAATTTGTGCTCTTTCCTACAAATGGCTAATGAAACTATTTATAAAAAACAAAACATCCAGAGCAGGACTGGGAACTTTGTAAACTTACTCTGGCCGATTCTCTGAGCATATTGGACGTTCGCTCATTTTCAGGTCGGGCTGTCGCATCGCGGGTGGCATCAAACAGATCTTGTAGGGAACTGGCGACGTCTTTTACGGAATTTACTAACACAATCTAATCACAAATGGGAAAAATAGGAAATTAGGTACGTCATCTTTTGTCATAATTAATACCATAGAGTTAGGATAAATAGAAGTTTGACTCATCTGAACGTTATTGTCGTAATTGTAAAATATTTTATATTGTCAAGAAAGGATCTATTTCTATGTT
>JAUYWI010067620.1:0-14825 GCA_034780595.1 Parotoplana pacifica
TGGGGTCATACAACAACATTCTAAAACAAAAATTTCGAATAAATATTTTTTTTGACACGCGGGCTCTAATGGGTTAATGCATAAAAGATAGTAAAATGTGCAATAGTACACAGCCTTAGTAATAAAATTGATTAATTTTGGAAGTAGACTATAAACACTGCATTGTTTATAGTCAGTGTATTTGAAAATATTGAATTTTATTAACTATTAGTGTCCATATAATTTTAGTTTTGAATTACAAAAAATCGCTAGATTGGTATTTATAAATTACTCAGTATTATAACAGCTGTAAAAAATCATTAAAACTAGTTGCTTCAAAAAATATTATGGAAATTTTCGTATAAAAATTGCCTATATTTCAAATTCCAATATAATTAGAATGAAAAAATATATAATTTCCAAATAAAATGTCAATATTTTATTGCAATAACTTAATATGTATGTATATGTGTTCAAGTAAGATCTCATAGATTTAGAAATTGAGTGATAGGGACCCAGACGATACGTTAAAAATCTAATTTCCAGAAATTCAAGTTTAGGGCAAGAAATCATTCCAAAATTCACTATAAATAACCTAAAACGTTATAAGCTATTTTAAGATCAAATAGAGCCCCTTATATGTGTGAATAAATTCACTTTTGTAAATAATCATTTTTTGGACCTGCCCCGGCCACCATGGTGAGCTGTAAAAGTGAGGCATCCATGTTTCTATCACATAGTTTCTCATGGCTTTCTAATCCTCAATCAAAATTTGAGGATGGTATCGAGCTTTGGTTGGTATTTTAGCAATATATTAGCAATATACATTATTAAATTAATTCAGCATAGTAACATTAGCAATATAAATTGTTAAAAGTCAGAAGGCATAAAAAATAATATTGAGCTAACTGACAAATGACATAATTGCCAGCAAAAAAATAAATCAAATATATTTTTGGTTAAAAAAAATTTTTTTAATCATCAAAGCAAAAAATACTTATTTTGATTCTTTATATTTTAAACAATATGTATTTTAGAAAATTTAAAGTTAACTAAACATATTAGGCAGTTTCAAAGCTTTTAAATTTAATGACGCAACAACTTGCAATAATTACTATTTTTATCTTATTTTAAATCTAATGTATGTATATTTATAGTTTATATAATTATTTTAATGAAACTAACATCAAAGTAAAATAAAAAACTAAATCATTAAAATATACTGCTTCAAGACAAATATTATATTTTTAGAATATAATTTTATTCAACTATTTAAAAAATTAGAACCTAAACATGAAAAAACATCCAAATGCCACTAGATCTAAATATAAAAAGTATAAAATAATTGAATTTTTTTAAAGTAGAAAATTTAGTTATTTATAAACAGTTTAAAATTAATTTTGTAAATAACATATGGAAGTCATGTTCGTATACACCTTTTAGTTTTATCTCATCTTCAACAGTTATTTTAGATACAATATACACCTATTTATAGTTTAATTATTTTACTAAAGCTTAGATCAAAGTAAAATAAGATAATGCCTCAAGACTATATCATTATTGTAATCAATCAAATTGAAAAAGAAAGAAACTAGATCTATTTTACAGCTTACCTGCTTTGAAGTTATTTTCCGCAAAGCAGTTAATTAGGCCCCATACATATATGTCCATCTCATTTGTTTCTTGATGAACATTTTAATAATACTACAAAGATGAAAGTATACTTTTTAATTGCACAAAATGCCTCTTGGACTTATTTTGTAGTTCCAAAATCTATCTCAAATAATTAATGTAAATTTATATTATAGAAAAAGCTTAACAACGTAATAGCGAAAGATAAATACAATTGCGCCCTATGTATCTTAAACAATTGAATTTATATATACACCCATGGTCAAAGTTTCGTCGCAACCTAATTTATTTCATAAATTTTGACTCTAGTACTGATTCTTGTAATTTTTTGAACTAAAATGAATTTCAGCATGTATTAGTAGTCCATTAGGAGCTACGTGAGATCAATCAATGAGTGGTTGGTCCTGAAGAGGACGAATTTGGTGTTCTGAATGGGATGGGGAAGAAATTGAATCATTCTTCAGTATCTGGTGGAGCCTTCTCGAGCTGCTATCACAGCTTCCAAACGTTACGGCATTGACTCAATGAGGTTGGTGATCATTTCTGGTGGTACTCCCTAAGGAGTCAATGAAACAAATTTGTTTCATTGACTATACTATAGTATTTGAGTTAGTACGATATGAGCAAATTTTCTATATCCTCCTAACTCTTTATATCGCTGGTAAAGTCCTGCGAAATATAAGAAATTTATCATAGGAATAAACAGCAGCTATTAGGATTCAAGATAAAATCACTAAATATTCTTTGCTCCAAAGAGGATTTAGACAAGGTTGGGTCTTCTCACCAGACCGGTTTCATTTATACATTGAAGTATTTCTCAGAGAACTGAAAATCTCCTTAGTATTGGTGTGTGGCTATGATATTCCGCCGATAACATTCTCACAAAGACTTACTGAACATTCATAAAATGTAAAAGAGAGCAACCGCCGAGGATTCAGTATAAATTACAATAAAAAAGATGGCATGGTTATTTCAAAGCAAAAAGAAATACCGTCATACAAGTTTGACCATAGGTCAAGAAGAAACCAAACAGATCAACAAATTCAATTACCAGGGAAGTTGGATAACCTGTAGTCGTAGATGTGAGCAAGACATCCATCAAATGCAGAATTGATATGACCAAAGATGCGTTTATGAAAATAAAAAACATATTGACAAAGAGCAAGATCTCAATATAAGCGAGACTTAGAGTAGGTATTGCAGTGTTACATCTATCCAATCGTTATGTATCGCTCAGAATGCTTAAAATTCCATGGACATTTCATATTATCAATGAAAAAGTGATTCACCCTGTAAAAACGAGAATGACACTCTGGAAAAACTGGAAGTGCAAACAGATGCTGCTTCATTGGTTAACCTAATTAAAAAAGAGGAAGAGAACATCTAATTATTACCGAGAAGATCAATGACAAAAAACAGAAAAAAAACAAAGGAAGATGATAATGTAATTAATGGACATGGATACAACAAAATGTTTCACGCCGCCCGGTAATCGTGATGGCTGAAAGCTATTATCGTCAACCTCTATATAGAACATACGGCACCTTTAGAAGTAATGTTAGAGCAATGAAAAGTTTAATATGTGTAACAAAGTATTATAAAAATGTTGTTTTCTAACCCCTTATTGGTAACAACACAATAATACCATTACACCTAGTTTCATTCTAAAATTGTAAATAAAAGCCTCCGACCATCAGTATTAATTTTAATTAATTAATATTTATTAAAGAAATATATTATTTAAATTTTAGCATATTTGGCTGATATAAAGATGATATTATGTTGCAGAATTGTATATATGCGGTATTAGAAAAGTTATGTGTTTCTTTTAGAAAATTATATTTTATTGTTACGTAACAATAAGAAATTACGATACAATATAGTAAGGTGGTTCACATAACATGTCAACCAGTATTAAGGAATATTATATTTATTACTATTTATACTATTTCCGATTTCCTCATTGTTAGAATGGCCATCAAAATTGAGGATTTAATAAGTGCTTACCACCAAAACATAGCAGATGTGTTCCTAAAAGTAAGTAGTTATATTAGTTTACATTATGAAACTGTATCTACATTTTTGGAATGGCAGGTGTTAGCAGTCCGGCTACCGGTTTTCTAATTCTAATTTTAGCAGTCCGGCTACCGGTAATACGCTTTATAAGTATTGCTCTGTTTAAATATATTTTAAATACAAGTTAAAATAAAAAATAATCCTTATATAACTTGAAATATTTCCTTAATTATATATTAATAATTAAAAGTATTTAAAAATAAAGTCGCATGTAACTAAAACATAAAGAATGTCAAGGTCACTTATAAAGTGGTTTATAATAATAATGAAAACCGGTAGCTGGACTGTTAAAATTAGTAATAGAAAACAGGTTGCTGGACTGCTAAAATTAGAAATAGAAAACCAGTTGCCGGTTTAGTAACCACTTCATATAAAAAAAAGCAATTAATTAAAATAAATATATATTTTTATTACCTTGATGTTTTCAATACACTTTTATTTTTAAAAAATCATTAAAAAAAGAACAGTTTGATATTTATTCTGAAATTATTAGTATTGTAGCTGCACAATAAGTTCCCTAAAATTAAAAAACCTTTATTTAATGGTAGAGTATAATATTTTTGGATTAAAAATAAATTTTACCATGTCCATGTCTCTAATATTTTGAAGAAACATTTTAGAGATATGGCCACCACCAATACTTTCTGAATTTGAATGACAACCATAAGTCCTAATGATAGGTACCAAGCTCATTTAATTCAATGAGTGGAAATTTTTGCCTGCTAACAGAAGTTATTTTTGATAATTAAAACAATAATTATCTCTTGAAAATATAAAAATGATTATGGCATTAGTAGATTTAAACAAACTTTACTTTTTACTATTATACAAAATTATTATATTTTCAAATCAAAAGTTCTATTAAAATATAGAAAGTGACATGTATGTACAAATACTTTGAATCCTTGCTCACACATATTGTTATTAGCACTGTTAAATCTCATTGGCTAAAATAATTTCACTCACTCAGACATACATCCAAATATTGTATAAAAATTATTTTTAATCCATAGGGTCAGTTTTTTCTTGAATAAAATAAGTTATTTTACTAATCCAACTTATCATTAAAATAACTTATTGAAGAAAAAACTATCCCTATGGATTTTTTAAAAATTGCAATGTAACCAAGGATTCAAAGTATTTGTTTGTACATATGTGTGAATAGTCATTTCCTTAAAATATATAGCAGAAAAGCTATGCACTTGACTTACCTCATTGATATATTTGGTATCTTAAATGCCTAAGAGTTTATAATGTTTTGTTGCAAAAATTACATACATTGTAATGTAAAAGGTTTTCATAAATATTAGAATCAGAATGGGATTTATATTCCTTTTCTCTTCAAGATAAGATGGCTTAAGGTTTTGCCTATATAAATATGCCTGCTATGATCCTAATACTTTACTCAGTGCCATGATCATTACTAGGTAGCATTTTAACTTATGCTACTTAGTGACAGAAGCATTAGCATTAGATTACAAGTAGAGAAGTATGAATTGCTGCTCAGAAACAGGATTATTTCTACTATGTAGAAATAACATCTTATTCTTAGATAGATCCAAGTGCATAACATTTTTACCAATAACACTGTTAAATATATATATGATAACATTGTTGTTCACTAATGAATATATCTGGGATTTTATAGATGTTGAACATTTTAACTTTTATTTAACTACAAGAATATACTTACAATAAAATTATCTTATAAAGGGGAAGCCACCAAAAAATAACCTAAAAATGTTCACAATTACACTTCACTTGCTCTGATTACTTGTGATAGGTTCAGCTCTAGGTATTTTCCAGGATTTTTAATTACTTACTAGCTTCATTTTTCTACCAATTTTTAGAAAACATTACAGAAGCTTATGTAATTCTTTTTATTTAATCATATTTAATATAGCATTATAATATATATCAATATTTATACTGTAAAAACTTTTTTAAAGAAAAATTGTCTCAATTATACTTATCTGGAGAAAAATACATTTATTGATATTTTATTGATGTTGATAACAATGTTCATGAAGTAAAAAGTATACCACTTCCCAATTTTTCTTATAATATCATGTTGCTGTATGGGCTATTTTATTTAAAGCCAAAGGTGGTCAACAAAAGAAACAGCCCATTATGAACCTAGATATATTCATATCATACAACAGAACATCAACTATTCTCTTATTGTGTCCACAATTGTTCTATAGAAGCCAGACTGATCAGGTTTGTAAAGCTTATGAAAGTCATTATCCACTCAATAAAAAATAAAGGTACTAGTTGGAAAAATCAGTTAGCTGGACAAAATACAATATGAGTGCTATGGCAAACAACTCTCCTGTCATAGGTAACCTATAGCCAGAAGTTTTATCTATAACATAAGCAGAAGTATAGGAATCCATTTTCAGTATAGGACAAATGCATGACTTAATTAATGGAACCAATTACAGATTAAGTGTCTTTATTGTAATGGTTTTGTTATTGTAATACAAACTCTACTGTGTTGCATTTTCCTGACATATATCATTATTTTTTACAAAATCTAATTAAAGTATACTTTATAGTCTGAAATGTTTGACATCCAAAAATACATGTTTTTTGTATATGACTATAAGAAAGTTTTTTTTGTAAAGGATAGATAAATGTTCTACTAAAAGTCATAAAACTGTTTTATGTAAGTTTTGGCATGTTTATTTCTATACACTGATGACCTAATAAATGAACCCCCTAATATAAAACCATTCATTCATAATCAAGATATTATAGCAATAATTAAAATAAAAATTAGACATTTTATATGATTGTGAAATAGAAAATTCTAAATTTTCATGTAGTGAAAATGGAATTTAAAAATGAATGAACTTCAAACATTACTAACTTTTATTATTTCAGACATCAAAAATTATCACAGCCAAGTTTCCCTACTAAAGCTCTATAGCCAGAGATAGCTAAATCTCTTATTTAATTATGTTTGAGACTTGATTTTTTATGTCTGAATATTAAAATTTAGCAATTTGTTTTAAGTCCACTCACATAATTAAAATCAACATTTTTTATTTTCATTAGATGAAAGTTTACAATGTTCCATTTCACAATCTTATGAATGATCTTATTTTTATTTTATTTATTGCTATAATTTTTTTTATTTACAATGAATGGTTTTTTATAGCAACAATGCAATATTTTCCTAGGAGTTCATTTATTATGTCATTTGTATATAGAAATACATATACCAAGACTTAAATAAAACAGTGCTAGTAGGTATCTATCTATGCTCTGTATTATTTAACTGGCTGCTTTTTGTTTGACCAATATACATAGACATAAATGTATTTGCTTCATTAGAGAACAGCAATTAGTACCAATATTATCAGTCTTGTACACACATGTATATAAATTTGGTTTTGATGTTTTAGATCATCTTAAATTATAGTAAACATACTTTGCTCATATGGAAATTAATGAGACTAAGTAATTTTAACAAAACATAGTATATTTATAAACTAATTTTATACATTATTGGGCACAATATGAACCTTCTGAATTTATGACAACTTGACAATAGTCTATTGACTTTTGAAACTCAGATTTTAGGTATTCTTCTTGGATTCCTTTGGCCCAATGCAACACTGCATTTTGAATCTCAAGATGGTCACTGAAAGAGTTTTTAACAAAGTCATTTTTCATCCAACTGAATAAAAACCAATCTCACAGGTTCAAGTCAGTACAGTAGGGACTTTGATAGACAAGAGTTATGTCCCATGTATTGAGGTACTTTCTTACAGGGGCTGAAGTGTGGGGATGGGCATTATACCATTGCCATAACAATTCTACCAGTTTGATTGGGTGTGATCTTAAGCAGTGCCAGAGGTCTCCAGTTTGTCTTACTGATCTCTGTCCAATCAGATAGATTTTGTAGACTAACTAATGCATTTTCTGAAATCAAATTCTAAAATCACTTGTGGTGTTCTTAAAGTTTGAGGTTGACCAACACTATGTAGAAGAGCAGCAGCAGTGAGATCAGGTACTGAGTTAGGTTCAGAGCATTTGAAGTCTGTGTGCTACTGAAATATTGTAGATTGAGCAGATGCATCATCTCCACAAGCACAAGATAACTCCTCCAAACGGTTTGCAGTGCATTAAAACATAAAACTTGAACTGATCATTTGTGTAGGACATTTTAATGAAATATTGATAAAATCACACATTGCACAGCTAAATAGCCATAGAGCTAACAGCTGATTACCATAGACCTAGATATCTGGTATTAGATATACTAGAAAAAATAGTTCAAAATACAGAAATTATCTTTTTTGTCAGATTCAATGGTTCAGGGTCAAAACATATAATAACAACAATGTATAAAGTCAAAATGGCTGAAATGTCAAAAAAGTATACAGACCAAAAAATTCAGTTTCTGCCTCCAGAATGTATTAATCTTTAGTGGTAGTTGCAATGGGGGTTAAAAAATACTTATTATGTTTTTGCAAAAAAATATATATCCTCCACACACAGCATATTTAGCAGAGCCTGCAGGAAGGAGATTCAGAGGGGGAATTAGCAGGAGATTCATTTAAGTAAAGGCTATAACACTTATACTAGCCTCAAACATGTCACATATGTTTTCTAGTGGAAGAATGAAACTCAACAGGAGATTCAATTAATAAAGTGTTATAGTCTTTAAACAAAATATTCCACTGAATTTTCTGCTGAATCTCCAACTAGAGGAGATATGTGATATGCTAGAGGCTTGGTATAAGTCTTATGGTCTCTAAACTGAATCTGCTACTAAAGAATTATGTCCTCCAGATCCCCATAACACATGTAAGACCTCAACTTACTCCAGAAACTGGCCCAAAGATATCGCACTATGACTTTGACAAAGTTAATTCTACTTGTGCCAAACTGAATTTATTATCTGTCACATTCACCAAAGGTCATTGCTATGTATTTGTCAGAAATTTTTACAGATAGACTCTGATTGCTGTTTGTTGAAAATCTTTTTCCATAAATAGACTCAAAAGGTGTTTAATTTTAAAAATTTTCTAGGGAGGACTCCCAGATTCCTTTCAGTAAATTATTCAGCTGTTTCAGTTTCAGAGGTTGGCAAGTCTGCAATCCCAGTCTCAGATTGATGACTTGACTCATTCACTTCCCATACAATAGATGAATGGGAATTTCCATATATAGGAACTTTTGATAATTGTGCAGGCTGTATAAACATAATGAAAGATATGATTAACAGTTATTCTAAATTTCTGGAAATTTGGGGACAAATTTGATGTCCTCGAGATGTGCAAAAATATGGCCTAATTAAGAAGTGGTATAGGGGGGGGGGTGGCCCTTGTTTATATATATATTTCTTTATCACACTAATAATGTTTCCTAAAAAAGTTGTTCCTCCTAACACTCCCACTCATTTCCAGAAATGTTTTTCCTCTACCAGTTAGAATTCTTGGATTAAAAACATCCGAATGAGATTATAGTATTTTGGCTTTATTTCCTGCACATATGTAATAGATAAAAACAATGCATATATATATATTTAAATTAGACAATCAAGTAGGTACTATCAAAAAAATCTTAATTAAATAGGCTATAATGTGTAAAGCTAATAATTAGTATCTACCATACATATTAGAACTATAGATCAATTGTGTGAATCACAAAAATGTTGAACTAAACAAAAAACAAATATATGCATTTAGCAGAATTAATAGCAATTTTTATGTATGCAAAACATTGGATGTTATTGTATAATTTAGACCATTTACATATCAAGGTAAAGTGATAAATAAAACTTTGTACAATCCATTTATTTATTGTATGACTGACTACATGCTATATTGTTTATCATATAAAATAATATTTTATTGTTTAAATGATTACTTTTATTGACTGACTAAGATTAACACAACATGTTCAAAACATATTGATAACCTCATTTGCTTAATTGAAAAACTACACCTTATATGACTGCTGAAACTATTGTCAGGACCAACATGGTCTCCATCATTCATATCTGGAATTTTTTTGTGGAGGGTGGGGGTGGTGTGTTGGTACCCATTTTGATGAAGATTGTTCATATAAATAAATCTTTCTTTTATGACACCATATCATTTGAGGCATTTGTTATAAGCCCTCTTGAGCATTCAGATTGGATTAATAGATAGTCTATCAAACTAACTTCCATCAAATTTTGCTTGTAGAAAAGTTGTTGAGAGCAGATAAAATAATCATGGATTATCCAGGATTATTGCCATTGACAAAATGTATTTCATAACTGCATTGATTTCCTATGTAATCAAAGGATGCATTTTCAAACTCACTTGGTCTAATTATAAGGAACAGTGTATTATCATTGCAGCATGCAACATAGGGAAATCCTGTAATTATTCTGGTAAAATTGATTTCAGCATCCCATCTATCAATGTAACCTTTAACCATTTGAAAATTTTGGGTAATACATTTGTATACAATCTACTTTGTAAATTTAATATTTTACAGCTTATATAACGTAATTTTTACTATTTTTAGCTACCCAATATTACGTCATCAATGCCTGACCATTAGCTACACAGTGTATTTGGGGTTCTTCATCTGACTGAGTTTTCCATCTTCAATTTTTATCTATAAATTGATGGACTTTAGCAATAACATGTCTCATTCACATAGAACTCCAAATGTAAGTGTTAATTTTGGAAATTAGGAGATTGTACATTTATTTTTCTATGCTGTTTAAATAAATCGTTAACAACTTGTAGCATGCTCACCTGAACCATTTTACCCTTCTGACTAAAAATCTCTATTGTCTAATAACTGGAAGTGTATTTATCTACCATTTTTGAACAAACATCGATTATTTAATCACTAGTATTAGAATTAGACTGAAGTATTTCATCTTCAAACTTTTTGAGAGCATTACCTGAACCACAGTCAGTCATGATGACCAACAGATGAAGAATCCGAATAAGATGCACTATCCTGCCATGACCTCTTACTACTGAGGAATGGAGATATATGTAGAAGAGAATTCAGGCCCCAAATGCAGACTGAAAATTCTTGAATCCAATGTCAATGGCCTTAGATCACAACTTATTGAGCTCTTCAAGAGATACTTAACCAATCAGATAGACATCGCTGCTATCCAAGAGAGACTAATCTCTACCCCAAAATTAATTTTCTAAAATTAAAGGCTAGTGCATTGCAGCCAGATAGGATCACACCCTTAATTAGAGAAGACTGTGGCTAGTGTGTTGAGAGCTCTTGGAGCATCAGCAACTGTCCACCCATCATCAAACAGTCTTCTCACCCTGATAAAGGAAAATCAAAAGAAACATCCTAATATTTCACCAACCAGGAATAGCCAACGAGATCATCGAAACTACCATCAACTTCAACTGGCTTCCTCAACAAGAGAACTGAATGGTGTTAAGGGATTTCAACTGCCATGCTAGTATCTGGGACCCTGAGTAAGAAAATGTCTTGGGACAAGAACTGGATAGATGTCAATGACATGCTGGTCCTCAATAATAGCTACACCAGAAAGGCCAAAAATACAGGCACCATCAGCTCTTAGATTCTCCATCATATTTGCAAAGTTGATTAAAAAAAACTTAATTGGAATCAAGTGAGATCGTATTGATATTGATCACCTCCCCATCGATATCATCATAGGAGAAACCAAAATTAAAATGACAAGAACCTACCGTAGGATCAGCAAAGCTAATGGGCTAGCTTTAATCAGACTAAATTAGACCAAAAACCGAACTACATCAAAGAGGCAGAAAATAGATTGACTAAAGCGATGCAAAAATAGCAGCTAATAGAAACTGTCCTGAAAGGT
This sequence comes from Parotoplana pacifica, assembly GCA_034780595.1. NCBI lineage: Eukaryota > Metazoa > Platyhelminthes > Proseriata > Otoplanidae > Parotoplana > Parotoplana pacifica. The sequence continues at coordinate 11,528 of JAUYWI010067620.1, forward strand.
AATCTTGAATGGTGAAGCCAAGAGGGTTTTAATCATAATATCGCATTCCAAAGATTAAATAGTTTTATCAGTATGTGAATACAGCTCAGAAAGGTAGTCTTAAGTTGCACTGTAAATTCTGTGGTCACTCAGTGTATTTTTTCTATGCTGAGAAATATTGGTGAAAAGTTGCTTCGATTTCATTCAAATGTATTATAAACATTTTCTGAAAGTTTCAACTAACATTAAAAAAATTGATTCTGCTGCATATACAACTATCAAAATAGTTAGTTTCGATACATAGAAACTTACAGAAAATGTTTGTGATAGTTTTAGACATCTGTAGGTAAAGTTGAAGTGAATTGAAGCATTTTTTTCATCATTATTTTTTGGCACCGGAAAAATTCCATAAATATCCACAGAATTTACTTTTACTACATATGTTAAAACTATTAAACACTTGCGATGCGATATAATTTGACCATTCTATGGTCTAAATGAATATTGTTTACCCATTTTTGTTTCTTTTATTACTTACAAACTTTATTTTATCAAATTTGTACACAAAACCACAAGAAAGGGACTTTGGGGTATCAATTATTTTAACTGATTTAAATAACTTACCAGCATCTGAAAAATCAGATTTTGGATATGGGTTCGAGAGCTAATCCTAGGTTAGATTTTAAAGGGGTATGGGGCTATAACTCATAATACACAATACACATGGGTATTCTAAAGATCAAACAGCTATTATTTGCAACTATGGTCAAATGAATTATGTAGTTTTACATTGTAAAACAAATCCATCTAATTTTGATTAAAACTTTTTTGGCTCCAGGACTATAAAGCGCGGTAAAGTGAGGATATAAAGTTATCAAAGAAAGAAGCAAAGCAGCATGGAAAGCCAAAAGAAGTTAAGCAGATTGTAAAAATGACAAGATCTAGAGGAAAGTTTTATGAAACTGATTAGGAAACGTAAAGAAGAATATAGGAGAAACTTTGCCAGTGACCTCGGCATCAGCACAGATCTTTCAGCGATTTTCAAGACCCATGAGCATGAGCTCATAAAACAAACAGTCCTTAAAGTACTGAAAGGGATCAACACCACCTACGTGACTGACAAGTGCAATGCCAAACTCGTTGCAAGAAAATATGCTGTCTCTAAGGTCGACAGAATGGAATGCAGAAGTGAAGAGGTTTGCCTATGCTAACCTCAAAACTACATTGAATACCTGCATGATTGATCACAATGGTATATGCTCTGAGGTTAAAGAAGCCGTTTCTGACTTCCTCAATGACAAAGCTTCAGGACCAGATGAATGGCATAATGAATATCTTTTTAATCTCTAAGATGATTACCTCGAAATGACACTTTTTTCCATAGCATCAAACAATGGCCCTATAGCTCACTTCATCGCTAGCTGCTCTACCTTGAATTGGTCAGCAAATATTTGGTTAGACTGGTCCAGCTTCACCCAATTAAAATTGAATCAGTCACCCAAGTTGAAGTCTGGATTATAGGGAACCTTTTGAGCATTATCCTACTCCATTATGCAAAAGTAGACAATGATGCATCTGCTAATATTAGTGATAAGATGCAGTACATTACATAGATAATTGAAATTTAAAATCGAAATTTTGCCTATGAATAGCTAATATTATCTACTAATAATATTGCCGAGTATGAATTACATGTAAGTATAACATTGTGTAATCTGTGGATAGCGATTTTCATTACTTTTAAGACACCCGAAGTAGATTTGCTGAAGACATGAGTGCTAATTACATGTTTTATTTTATTTCAATAGTTGCCAACATGGATTGAAGATGAAGACATCTCAGAATGGTTCAACACCCAGCTTGACATGTCAACTGACGATTTACTCAGCATGACTTCGTCCCGCTTCTGTCGAATGGATTCTCTGGTAGGTGTTCGCTGGTATCCACTGCCAAAGCACAAGGTTGATCGGCACTACAATGCCTCTAAAACTCACCAGTTCGACACTAATCCTAGAACCAGTGAATCGACTGATGCCAGTAATGATAGACCCTCGCCGGTAAAAGCGCCTTCACTTCAAACCATACCAGCAGCTTCTACGCATCTATCCACAGCCAGTTCTTCCTCGATCAAGCTTCATGCTGCTGAAGTAAATGATTCAAGTAAATCGAATCGAGGGATTACCTCTGCAGGTTCCAAGGCACTGGCAGCAGTAGCAGAGAATCGCAATAAGACTCAAACGAAAGACAATAAATCTCTTTTAGTTTCAAAGAAAACTAAGAAAGAAAGTTCACTACAGTCATCGCAGAAAAATTTCTCAGTGGATTCCTCATGTGGGTTGATGTTTTTGTGAAATTGTGATTTTATTTGACAACCCAATTAACAGTAAAAAATGTATTTTTATCATTTTGACATTCATTTCATTGAGATTTTGTCTTATTTGATAGTACTTCTAATCAATGCAAGTTTACGTATCCAAAACATGGCTTAGGAATGCTATTTATTGTTGCCCAGTTAGGTGCTGTTGTGGTCAACGTGATGAGTTTCAGTGCAGCTTCCTTGTTTCAATCAATTATTGAGTTCCTATTTTTATCTTGAAGTTGTACATACAGAGGCTCTTAGAATGCATGTTTGCATTTAATTTTATGAAAATTTTTATGTTTATTACATACACTCGTGGCGACAGAAATATTGTACCCATTTATCAATTATAAAAAAATAGTATGTTTAATATGAAGTAATGAGTAATCACAGAAAATGAATATCTGCGTATCGATTGGCTGTCAGTTGTGTTGTTTTGTGATTGGCTGAGAGATAAAATTATATGCAGAGCAGATTAATAACAGTTCAGTTAACCTGTGGCAGTGACTTAACCGATTTCAAGAAAGGTCAAATTAATGCCTCACGTTTCCATTTGAACTTTCTATCAACTCTGACAATCTTTATGCAACCTTGAATTCAATTGGACAGAATTAATTGTAAATGTGAATTATAGAATAAGTTTGATTTGTTCACTGTGTCCAATCTCTACCTGATGCCCAATAAGGCTATACTAAATATTGATTATGAACTTCAGGCCTCACAGACCTCCTATTTTTCCTAATTTCACCTATTTTCAAACTAAAATTCCTATTTTTTCATATAAGTACAAATTACCAACTTGAACATTTCAAAGATTTCTAATATTATAACAGCACTCATATTCACTTCGAAGTATAAATTTTGCTAGGCACAACTATTATGGTTTTGGGGATTTTTACCTCCCTCCCCCCTATCATCGTTTTTGTCACTTCATGTAATCGCTTTTTTAGGATTTCAAAC
>JAUYWI010067631.1:0-14822 GCA_034780595.1 Parotoplana pacifica
GTTTAAAATATTAGCGAAACGTGTCTTTATATCCACTGCACAGTCTGTATAGCAAAATTGTTCAATTTCTGTAATGGTATGATGATTGTGAATATTTTATATATTATTACTTTTTTCATTGAGAACAACCTCATAGTAGTATAAAACTGCATACACCTCCAGCGAAAGTCGGACCTCTGTAGATATATATTTATTACTCTTTGATATGCATTACATTAAATCATTAGCAACAGAAAGAGAAAATGATATAAATACTTTAAACCATTTGCTACGCTCCTTCATATATGGGTTTTTGTGATACATGCTAAATAATTATTTATCTGAATCTCACAACTCTTATAATTTGCTTAATTATAATTAAGCAAAATATTAAGAGTTGTGAGATTCAGATAGAAGCGATTTAAACTATTAAGTATTCCAGAACTATACTACGTTTTATAAAAATATTAAATATCCGTACTTACCTATTAATCTGTACACACATACAATATGTTTGCTTACAGGTCAGTGTTTGGGGAGAATACGGTCGAATGGACAAGAAGTTTTTTATGGGAATGTGTGAGGTTCAATTATCTGATCTGGACTTGTCCTCAATCGTATTTGGCTGGTACAAACTATTTGGTATGATTGCCTCCATTCATCACCAATCACATAGACGTTCCTCCTCTGGCGGTCTTGAAACCGGTTCCTTGGTCTCCAGATAGCATTAATTTCTAGGAAATCATCTCATTCTTCTTTCCCTTACCGCCAATAAACTGAAGAATTGTACATAAATAGTTTCGTATACATAAATTATGAATATTCATCAAAGGTCGTGAATACTTAAAACCAACTTAATACTAACTGAATTTTACTAGAGCTTTCACTTATGATTTTTGTGATATCGAAAGTAATGAGCTATGAACTATAAATTAGATTACGTTTGTGTTGGCTCTTTCTTTTAAATGGTATTGAAAGATAAATATCTTTAAAAGTACCTACTTTGAATAAACACACTAGAAAAGTATTAATTATACAAAATATAACGATAGTATCATGAAAGCTGTTTTCGCAATATTTTATAATAGATGTTTCTATGTACTGAGAAGAAATACAATATTTTATTATAAAAAGTGAATTTGTCTAAAATGATGTGTCGTACTAAAAAGATTATTATAATATTTTCGTAAATGTCAATTGGAACATACATATATACATTTATTTCAAAAATGTTTATTTTGTATTTGTGTTTCAATTAACGGAGCAGTTATTTTTAAATTCAGCAAACAAATTAGGTATGAAAGATTTATGTTATTGTAAATTGAGAATTAGGTTAAAAAATGGTATATTTGACAAAGATAATTAAATTCTACAATAAACTATAATTGTAAAATATATTAAAAGCATACATAATTGGCTTTTTAAAAAATAAACACATTTAAAGTAAATCACACCTATGTTGTATAGATAACGGGCATTTTTCTAATTGTCTAATAAACACATTTAACGTTTTTTGAGATGATGTAGAATTTTACTTTCCAAAAATGTAATGCTTGATTAATTGATTTTAATATATGCTAAAAGTCCTGAGTTTGGTTAGAACTCAATTCTTCTCAAATATTGATGTAATTTTATCTCAATAGTTTTTTTAAGCAACATGCCTCATTTTTTAATTACGAAATAAGGCAAAATGACATTTTAGTAAAAAAAATGAATTATCGGTTTATGATATCCAACTATTTTTTTCATTTAAATAAACTCTGTTTGGGGACTTTGTAAAGTAAATATATTTAAAATATACTGCTGTAATTATTTTAATGTGTGCTTAAACATACCTAATTTATTATTATAAATTGCATAAAAGAATCATACATACATATTTTTATGCGTTTAATGATGTTACTGTTAATAGATTCTTTCTAGACGGTGTTCATGACTATTTTATAAACAAAACTTTTTTTAGAATTTTAAATGTATCCTACCACTTTTAGTTTTGTGTTTCGATATCTATCCACTCCTTATCGTAACTATTGTTATTTATACTGATGGGGGAAAGATGTGATAAAAAACTAAACAGTATAATATATACTTAATTAATCTTTTTTTACCGGTTGCCAAATACATTCTCTGTATTTAAATAACTTCTTATAATAATTCATTACACTACATATTTATTCATGTTTTCAACAATTAATTCACGCTCCATAATATTTTAATTGTAGATAGGTATTTAGTTTATATGATTATGTATTAAACTAATATCTATTCTGTCATAACTTTATCTCTATACTGTATATTTATTATTTAGACAATTCATTTTACTACCTAATCTGTTATCACATAATGATTCATTGACATTTCCTATTATTATATTATTGTACAAAAATATTACTAATTGTACCTACTTAGAGTTTGTTAGGTATGTACAAATACTTATTTTTTGGCGAATGTTATTGGTTATAGTTTGGGGGAAAATACTCTTTAATGCATTTTTTTGTGCGTGAAAAGCTCGAAAATACTTGTACAACCGATTACAATACTTAAAACACAAAAGACATGAAATAGTAGTAAGCTATTTGTTTAAATTGAAGGCATTACTAACTTCTGGGACCTACAGAACTGGTCCAGTAAACTGAATTTTCACGTTTTTGTTTAATTTCATGGGCAGCATAATTTTATTTTATTTTCAAATTAGGCTCACTTTCTTGACTAGTTTTGATTAATGTTTACTATGCAAAAAAAAACGTAGGTTCAAAGTACCATTTTATTTTAAGTATTTGAATAACAAACCACATAAGTACATAAGTACACTAGAAACTCTGTGCTAAAACAATATTTTAAAGAATCGTTAAGAACAGTATGTTTTATTAACTCAAATTTGTAAAACGTACTGTTTTATTAAATTAGTCATGCTTCATTTTTAAGGGGACAAAGAATCTCATTATTTTTAAATCGATTAATTTGTATTATATTTTTTGTTAGGAAAGATAGCAAAGCAGTGACGGTAAAACAGTGAATCACTATTGGTTTTGTTCTTAAATTCTTTGAAGATACACGTGTTGGTACCATATTTCAAACTTGGAGGAAAATGATAGGTAATTTTCAAATGAAATGATTGATAGATATGAAATTGATTTTTGTAACAATCCAGCAATCTGAAGAACATCATTTTTTTAGAAAGTAAATCAAAAATATTTTATTAGAAAAAATAGCTACACTAAGGTAGTGGGTCTCAGAAACTAGCAATTCGAATTTTATTGAAACTGAGTAGATGCATCATATTTTACTTAAAGTTGTTGTTCATAGTCTAAACAAGGCATATTTTAAGTTAGCTATTAATTTTAGTTAGATACACTAATTTTCAGAGATGTTTTGTTTTGACCCTTGAGAAAGAAAACCATTGTCAATTTTAAACACTTTCTTTTTATTAAACGGTCGTCCTCTTCAGCACCAACCTCTTGGTCATTGATTTCTATTACCACCTCGTACATCATTGCATTATTTAAACTAGTGGTTAGACTAAAAAAAACTTATAATAGCGTATAAAACAAAATTAATAAGTCCAATAAAATTTGCCTTTCTTAATTTTGTTTCCGGATGAAGATGTAGGTGCATATCTGTGTATGTTGTTAAAATAGGTGACCACTGAATGGTCGTTATAGAGGCTTTAAATAAATGACTGACAATAACCATCTTGTTCTAAAAATGATATTCTTTGCAGAAAAGTTTCAGCCTAGCTATAGAATTTGTTCTTTTCACATTTTAAGAAATATATTTAAAAATTCGAAACTTTAATTCGTGGCTCAGTCCATTTCTAAAAACAACAATAAAGTTGACTGCCCGTCAAGAGATTTTATGAGATTTGTACTAAATATGTTTACTTTGTCGTTTTCTCGCATTTCTTGCCACTAAAGCACTATGTATTTAAAATATCTAAATTCTCTAATTTGCTTCAAGTAGTAGTAATTACAGCTTAGAATTAAAAAATATTTTAAAAAATATTTTACCTATTTTAAAATCAGAAAAAATCTGTCAGTTATGTGTTAATAGATAGTTTGTTAGAATTTACATAAATTATTAGTCAGTAAACTTTATTTTTAGTTCATATTTGTGTGTCTAATATTAACTATTTCATAAATGTGAAGAGTAGTTACATATTGACATAATATTTTGAAACAGTTTAAAATTAGATTAAATTCTATTTGTCTGTTACATAATTCTCGTCACGAGAAAATTAGCTGAGGTCTTTCACAATATATTTTGGCTAAAACTACAAGCTTAATGGTATTTCCTATTTCTTCTAAAAATGTACCTAGAATCTCTATTTTATTCTGGGTGGAATAAGTACAAATTCTAATTATTGATTACAGCTACTATACCGACAATAAAATTTGGTAAAAAAGAGTTAAAATCAACTCCTCTTTGAAAATGTAATTGTGAAGTTTGTAAAGATAGCTAATTATTTTACCATATTATTATTTTATCTCTGTATTTATGTATTTCTATAACTGCCAAGATTATTACTAATTGTACTACTTGTACACTGGTTGGAAGAGTAGTATGTGTTTCAATTGTCATTACTACTAACAGTTTCTTTCATGTGCTATACTTTCATCTATCTGTCGGTGTTGTTAACTTTTATAAACTTAACTGATTATAATATATTTAATGATTATATCTCTATACTCATAACAAATTGTTTTTAATCTTTTCGTTTTCTATTATTGATTTAAAGAGTTGCTTTGTTAAACCTTCCATGTAAGGGAGAAGAATCCGGTTACATATATTTTTATTTTATTTCTACATAAACTGGAATTCATGAAAGCCATAGCTTAGATTATCCCACAAATGGTTAAAATTTAGCTAACTATACAATCACCTTGTGCTGCCAAGTCGAATGCGACTTCTAGCGATCCGCCATGTTATCTCTCTAATGTTCAATATCGTGGCTTACTTGATGAACATTGTCCAACCTCGTTTAGGTCTTCCTCTCTTTCTGGTGCATTCCATGAAGCCGAGCATTATCTGTCTCCCCATGCCGTTTGCCCTGATGACATAGCGGAAGTACTGCAGCTTCTGTCTGAGTAAGAGTCCATAGAGAGCGATAGGATTCCATACTTCCTTCAGAATGTCGATGTTTTTCTTCTTGCAGTCCAAGGCACCCGAAGTAATCTGCGCTAGCATCATAATTCGAAAGCATCTATCTTTCTTTGGTCCGATCTCTTGACTGTCCAAGTTTTGGCTTCGTAGGCAACAATCAAGAAGACTAAAGCTTTCACTAGTCCAGCTTTGGTGTCTAGGGGTGATGTCACGGTCTTTCAAAATATTATCAAGATTGGCCATGGCCACTCTGCCAAGGGTAAGGCGTCTGGTGATTTCGTGCTGGCTCTCGCCATCGCCATAGATCTGAGAACCGAGAAGATGTCTACTACTTCAACGGGGTCGCCTTTGAGGGTGAAATCCGCGAGGTAGACTTACTAAAAACTGCTGTAATGTGTGTGTATAGTGTTCTGCCGAATTAGTTATTAGGCATGTAATGTAGTTGTTCCTAATTATATATCTTATAATAACCACAATTATCATATTTTTGGTATTATTTGTCATATTGGTTCTTCAATCAACCATAAGGAAATATACATTGTTGGTATAAATATAATGATTCTATCATCACTGAAGTTATTTTTGATCTGCCTTTTAATTCAACTAGTGCTTATTTAGCCTTTTACATTTTGAATAATAACTAAATTATGGGAAGAGTGATGTTTGTGGACACATAAAACTGGTTAAAACTCACCTTGGGGGTCCTAAGTCCCGCACCATGTTCCTTGTTATTGTTTTGCATTTTAACTATTTTACATTTTTCATTTCTGACCGGATTATTTTCTGGATTTTGATTTTTTAATTTTAGACATACGATGGTAAGTTTCAATCGCCGAGCTTGACTTGTCATCTTATCATGCTTCAGCTTGGGTGTAGAACCAGATACACATGATTACATAGTTTTGATTTAATCTTGAAGGGATGTTGTTTTTATGTTGAAGCAATATTTTTATTTTTACACATCTTTTGGTCGGACTACATTCATTATTTTGCTGCAGTAAATATTTTATACTACATAAGCTTTTCAAAAATTCGTGTTATTTATGAATTGATGTTATTTAAATGTCTAGAAATTTCAATAATATGTCTAGTGATACCAGTGCTATATTCAGTAATATCTCTAATATTTAATAATATCAGTGATATAATTGTATAAAAAGATGGTTTGCTCTCTAAAAAGCAAATTCAGTACTTGAAAATAACAATAGCTGACTATAGTTTACAATAGATTACAATGATTCTAATTAGATAGTTTAAATTAAGTAGGTATTATATAAACTAACTTGTTTTAATAGTAAAAAAACATCTTGAAGAATGCGCGTGGCTATCAAAGTTTGAAATATCAAATGTCGATCTACTGAACAAATTTATTTTTTATAGGATTTAAATTGTTCACTTCTACAAGTAAAATATCGACCCATTTTCATAAGTCCTAAATACTCTGTGGCAATGTTTGCTAGCTTGTAGAGCAAACGATCTGAGAATTTCGGAGCTGGCCATTCAATATCGAACCCAAAACAAGGCCACTTTTATTAATGTTGTAAGATATTGTTTACTATTCTTATATTTCTTTTGTTTGAACAGCCGAATATAAAATGTGCTCTCAAAGTCATTCTTGTGGCAAGGATCCATCCTGTTTAAAAGCAGGAGACTGTTGCACCAGATATACAAATGAAAACTGGCCACAACTTCTGACGACTCCTGTTTCTCAATACAGCTCTTACAAATGTGATAACCTGGTAACTGAAATATCTAAGAGTAGTAATGATACAGATACGACCGAATCGTTTCTGATTGCCTCCTCTTGTCCAACAAATATCACCGAAAATGAATTGAATTTAAAATGTGAAAATAACAAACCAGAAACTGATCAACTTGCAATTGGTACAAGTAGGAATGCTTTTCAAATTTATAAAAATCAATATTGTGCTCAATGTCATAATAAACCATATACTTTAATTAAAACTGCGTTCAGATGTCCCAAAGATGTTGATGCAGCAGTTAAAAAGATAGATGTATCTTTTGCAACTAAAATTCAATTATTGCGTAGCAAATGCAAACAATTTGTTAATGCAGACATTTTGAAACAATCAGACAAATATTTGACAGAATTTGATGCCAAAGAAAAGTTTAAGAAAATTAGAAAATGCAGATTTAACAAACAAATTGGAAATGTTGACACACATTTCAATCGAGAATCCGATTTTTCAAAATGGCTTTGTCAGATTACAGAAAAGATTGACAAGGGATGCGAATATGATATGACAAATCTATTTTGTGAAAATATCAAAGCTGATGCTCCACTTTGTAATTGTTCAAACATTGATGTGGGTACAGTTCCAATTTCAGAATCGGATATAGTAATAATGGAAGATTTCCAAGCATGCAGTGATTCTACTTATATTTCAAGTGGCGGACCAAATCCATTTTTTTATTGCCAATTGGTTCAATGTACAGGAGGCACCGTCTACTTAAACGAAATCGATAAATGTGTCGATCCTAAGAAGTGGACAATTATCGAGTTCAGAATTGGAACGACCGATCTACAAATTGTGAAAGATAATCTAAAGAGGATTTGTAAATATATCTCAAGACCCAATTGCCAATTTGTCACCGGGACTCATTGTTACTATGAGAATATTTGCATCAAACAATCGAATACAGATAATGAATTTGTTTTCAATATTTTTGTATTTTCTGAAGAAAACGAACAACAGCAGTATTATAATACTTTAGCATTAAGAATTGGATTTCAGATTGTACCGACATCTGACTTTAGGTAAGCGATTTTGTTTTAATTAATAGTTACAGAAGTCAAACATCTTAGTGAAAACAACATCTGGACAATATGAGATAACATGTTCTCAAAAATGTCATCCTGTTACTAGCATGATGTAGCTAATATTTTTGTAATCAATATCGGTACTTTCAAATGATGCTACGTTATGGGAACGTATTTAATTCCAAAGATATTATCAGAGGGTGATATGTCTCTTAAGAGAGTGGAAGATGAAGCCAAAAGGGTGCGTCCTAAGGCTTTAAATGTAACCTGAGTATTGTGGGAGACTCACAATGATGTATGCATATTGCAATGCATATGATGAAGGATAAATGATAGCTGGGAGTTGGGCAAGGTATTGGGATCTTAGATATTGAGGGGCGTAGCTAGGATTTGACCTTCCAAGTTGATCTATCGACAAATATTATAAATAGATATACATATTGCTGATTCTAGGTAAATTGTCTGTATCTTATTTAGTTCTCTCATTGTCGTTGTTGCATTCAAGGCACCACGAGAATGCAAACCCCGATGAAGGTGACAAAGAGTTCTTTAGCTGGCAATTATTTGTTATTTGCAGATAATACTTATCAGTAGTATCAGTACCCCGCGATTACCATGGGAGGCAGCACATATTTATTGCTGGTCACCAACCTTTATACAATCCTCAGGCTAAGATCGGTTTCCATGGAAACGCATTGACCACATATCCGGCGGGTCGGAGGTTGGTTGTCTGGTCCTTGAGCAGGTTCGGAATCCTATCCAGCAAGTAAATTTAAGTGTGCCATGACCGGGTGCCTTCCGTTCTTAAGTACAGCGCTCAATCCACTGGACCACCGGGGCTGCTCTGCTAATACGACATAAAGAAACTATGTATGTGGAAGATACAATAAATTTAACAGCATTTTAAACTGTAACACATGAAAAATATTTTATTTAAACATAAACACATTAATAAGGTGTTTATATATTCACAAAATATGCACTAAATTCGAAAATTCCATGTAAATATATTACATTCATTTTTGAAAAACAAGAAAATCCTTGAATTATTGTTTATTCTTTTCAAAAAGCGTCATTCATCAAACCTTTTCTTTCAGGAAAGTCAACTATCATTTAGCTAATTGCTTCACCGATTATTGAGGCAGCCTTTCCAAATCCTAGTAGTGTTTCAACTGCTGAGTTGTTTTCAGAATATCGAACAGATAATCCGAGCCGCTACTTAATTTGAGATATCGGTCACTTCGTCTGCCATTATACACAATTTAGGACCAATTACATGATTATCCACGAGTTGGTAATCCAAACGCTGCACAAAATAACAAAGGTCGGAGAATGGTTTTGATCGTGCGCTATTGGTAGACACATTTTGGATTTCTGTATCCAGTGGTAAAATATCAATAGATTTACTTTGATTTGTACGAATCTCCAAAAGCCCAAATATCAGTTTTTGAGACTTTGTGTATTTCCTTTGAAGCATGTAACTTCGCATCTATAAACGTATCATGTGGGTTTGTTATCTATACTTCAGCAGGACTGAAATCATATTTGCTGCCATATGGAAATAATATACATGCTAGACAGACTGCATCATTCTCACCTTTACAGAAGTAAATATATGCGTGATGATTGAGATATTGGGCATTGAATTGCCCGCATATTAACTGTAAATACAAACATCTGAGATGACTGGATAAGTTGGAAGAGCTGCGATTGAAATTAGTGGAACGACCAGAGGAGCTGCTGATGAATTTAGTGGAACGACCAGAGGAGCTGCTGATGAAATTAGTGGAACGACCAGAGGAGCTGCTGATGAAATTAGTGGAACGACCAGAGGAGCTGCTGATGAAATTAGTTGAACGACCAGAGGAGCTGCTGATGAAGTTGGTGGCTCAATCAGAGGAGGTGCTGATAAAGTTGGTCTGCTGCTGAAGTTGGTGAAACAACCAAAGGGTCTGATATGAAATAGATTTAAATGGTCAGCAAAGTTATATTGTTTTGGAAAATTCCGATTTGATATTTGATAGCGTATGGTTTTCCTTAGTCACCATTGGACACTCACTGGCATGTACTACCGACAATTGTACGACGTTTGTTCTTTGGGACCATTTCAATAATAAAACAAAAATAGCATAATTTTAAAAATGACTAAGCATTTTGATTTTGACAAACCTCAATAACCCTCTATTATTAGGAATTTAGACTCATAACTGGTATTTTTGAAATCCTTGTTAACAAAATTTGCAAGGGAGGCCTTTAACATAACTGTATACATATATTTCAGACATTGTTTTTATGCAATTTACATATTACAGAATAGATCCATATTTAACACGTTCGCTACCACTAAAAGAAAAGAAGAAAGACACAATGGCATTTGACACAATTATTTTCCATGTCTTTGTTTTAGTTTCTAAAATGCAGACATAAAAATATTTATGGGTGAACATTTAAAAGGAAACTTTTAATAATAATTGGGAATGAATTGTGCAATGCTCAATGAAAATAGACATCAGGGTCGTCGCATTGTATACAAATAAAGAGTTAGTTCGACAAATTCAATACTTCTCTTCAGAAAATTGAAACATTGTTCTTAACCACAAAAAATAATCTAAGATATAAAATGTTATTTAGAATCACAAAACTCTTAATATTGTAGGAGCTATTATAACGTTAATAGAGCATTATGACTATGTTACTTTGTTATGTAGGTATATTTATAAAAGAAGCTTACCTAACACTGTAAATGATAATTTTGAATCAGAAACAAATAAAATATTTTCCAAAATAGAATTTGAATTCCGGATACAATTATGAATTTTCCAGAATTCCTCCACGCGTACAGAATTTCTATCAGATAATTAGGAACCGCGTAAAGTGTGATGCTTTTCTAAATTAAACATTTACAATTGTCTGGAATTATTTACAAATTGAGTGCGAAAACATGTATATAGTTAATAAATCCTGTTTACAAACCCTAATTATATCATATACAAATAGTTGCTTAGCCAACAGTTATGTTCTATAATATCACAATTGTTTTTTCATTAATTAATGGGAACCCTTATAGATATTGAATGGTCCTCAAACTATTATGCTCAAAGAAAAATTCAACTTACATACTAGTATAGTATTCTTCCGATAATGTGATAATTTTCCTACGGCTAAAGGGGCCAGCGCGCACCCCACGCTCATTTTATTGTCTACGCCAGACATTCCTGGTATCCTCCCCAATCCTCAGATCATGATTAAAGGCTTCTGACACACCCTGTTATAAACATTCAAACTTAAGTGACTTAGTTCAGACGATAACCAAATTTGGACCATAAATAGCATCATATTTGATTATGTCTCAAGTAGGTTTTTAGCACAGATTTCTATTTTATTGTATTGTATCACTAAGTGTCAGCCCACTGCAGGGGGAAGGCCTTAGCATGTTGTGTTCTTCAGTTCAGCCTGTCCTTGGTATTGGTTCTCCAGTTGATTTTTGCGAAATTTATTTATAAGTATTTTAATCTTGTGAATGATGTCTTCAACTTTTGTAATTTCCCTTGGGGTCGTGTTTGGAACTTTATCCTTACGGGAAACCTCAATCATGATGCGTTCCATTACTCTCAGTGCTATACGGCGTTTTCCTTCCATTTCTTAATCATCTTCAAAATTGAGATACATGCCATCGATGTATATTCCCCTGTTTTCCCAATTTGAACACATATTCTAGACATGGTGTGACTAGTTTAGGACACACGGTATTACCTTGCTTGACCCCTTTGTTAAAGCTGAATTTCATCGTATTATCATTGAGTGTTATAGTTGAGTAGCAGTTTGTGCAAATGTTCTTTAGAATGTGGACATAATTAGGTTGTATGCCTTTGTTTTCCAGATATTTGAGAACTGCATCTATGTATTTCCAAAGGCTTTTTGAAGTTTAAGTAAATTAGGCATATGAGATAGACTGTATTCCTTGCATTATATGACAGCATTTGATCCATTGTGCTAAGATTTTTTCGAAATCCAACTCCTTCTCTTGATAGATTTTCATTAATTGTTTTATCCAGTCTGTTCGTAAGGATCTTGGTTAAGATTTTATAGATATGTGCCAATCAGCTGATGGGAGGATAGTTCGTTAGGTCTCTCTTATCTCCTTAGCTGTGTAGGATGACTAATGCCGAGTACTTTCAAATTTCAGGCACTTTAACTTTCCCAAAGCACAGGTTGGACAGCTTTGTCAGCTCTTTTGTTAAGGGTTCTCCCGCTTCTTTGATTACAGCACTTTCCAGCCCATCAAATCCTGGAGCATTGTCTATTTTCATTTCGTTTATAGCATTCATTACTTCACCTCTCCGTTTTCAATTGTGATACTTGATGAATGTAGATCTTCGTAAATTTTCTTATTCTGTTCAGGTTTGGTGATTTAATTTCTATCTTTATCATTCAGAACGGATATTTCCTCTCAGCTGATGTTAGATTGTTTCTTCATGTATTTCAAACCACCGTTCTTTTCTGTGGTTAATTTGATTTTCTCCACATTTCTGGTTCCCGTGTTTTTTTCAAGTCTTCTTACGAATGGTTTAACACATTCTGCATATTCGATGCTACAGGTATTTTTGTCTCTCTCCATTTTGTCTAGTCCATTCAAAATTAATGTTTCTGATCCAAACCAAAGGTCATGTGGCCTAAGACCTTGTTTCACTTATAAAACCAAATCGATACTCCAAATGTCAAAGTAATTAGTTTATTAGTATCAGAGATACATATCAAACATAAAAACCAAACAAAAATTAGAGGCACACGAAAATTGATTTGACAGTCCCCTTTTATAGTATGTCCCTGGTTGGAGCAAAAAAAGGACTGGTATTTTGTTATTTAATGTGGTAGGTAATGGAACTTTTTAGATTTCTCTATCTATTTAAATTGAATGATTTTTAGGCAAAAATTACGAATACAGAACGCATATTCAATGCCTTACCAACTATTTGATGATAACAACCAGATAAAAATCCTGGATACAGTTTTCGAGGTGGCAGAATTTTCAGTTATTCGTAATCCAGACAGTACAGTATTGTCGACTACAACCAAATATCAACGTGAAATGATTGTAAACTGTATATTCGAACTCTATCGCATATTTAGCCATCCGTTTAACAAAACACAGGTAGTTTTATTTCGATATTGTTTCTAACCTTGTTTGAGTGTGTAAAATGTAGTGACGCTTTTCGTGAGTGCCACCATACTGTGAATAAAAAAATAATAAGTCTCACTCAAACGTTTTTTGTATATTGTCAAACAAACTTCAGGATCATCAACTTTGAGGATGTGAGAGAGTTGCTGTTTAGAAATAATAATCCTGGGTACCATCAAAATACAAAAAATATCATCAAAATAATAATTATAAAATTTAGTGGGAAATCAGTGTTGTTGTCAGTTTATTCTAAATGTGTTAATAATAAAGGATTTAATGGGGAACTCATAGTAACATCATCTATGTGGGAGAGATATTTGTTATTGACAGTATAATGCCATTTTTAAGAGTTTAATAGAAGTGTTTCTATCAAACGAGGCTATTTTTTAAGAACTTAAGTAATATATATAATCGACTGTAATTCTACAAACTTCATCTAACGGAACATTAGTAAAATGGGATTCAACATCAAAGTTAACAAGCTAATATATATTTTTTGGTTCATACTTACTTAAAATATCAATAAATTGTGGTGAGAAAATCACATTACACCACCCTGGTAACAGCTACATATTGTACCAAAAAATTTAAAAAAATGTATTAATGCACCAGAATAGAGAATATAATTTTGTAATTTATTCAAAATACGTTTAGTTCAAAATTAGATTATAATTTTGTAGAAATTTCATTAAAATTAATTATTACATAATGTACTGTAAAATAGAATAAAATTTGCATAAATACAATATATACACGATTATAATAGAGTAAACTAAATCAATGTTTTAGTAAGAATTTTGTCTGCACTAGATTATAACTAAAAGATCCAAAGTACTGAAGTGTCAGAAATACTTCAGCAAAATTGACATTTGAGTATTTTTGTCATAATGGATGTTCAGGACAAGCAGCACTGTTACCTTCTGCACATTTTGATAGTGTGTTCCTGTAGCAAACATGGCAATGGTGAACAGCATTGTCCACATTGTGCAGTTGGGCAACATTTGTATGCCCTCTCCCAAGAATAGCACCAGCGGATTTGACTTAGGTAAGCAAATTGTAATTTTGAGCATGGCGAATACGAGCACGATCCTTTGACAGCTGCAAATAAAGGGTTTTTGAGGTAGTCCTTTCGCTTCAGATTGGGATTTTCAGCTTTCTTAAGTACATAGCCCAAAATATTGTAGAAAATATTCAGTGACCAACGCACTGTCATCTTCAAAGTTTTTGTACAAATGGTCAACACCTGCTTTTCCCTTGTTATAGTCAGGAATCAATTCTGGTTTGTTTTTGTTTAGGGGATCAAGATCATTCCCAGCGTGTGAAGAACTAGGAAGTACAACATGCCATACTCTCGAAGACGGAAGAACTGAAAGGATTTCTGAAGGAGAAAGAAATAGAAGTCTTCCTACTCCAAGAAACGAAGCTAATAACAAGGGACAAAATACCAAACTTCGCAAACTACACCATTCCCAGACAAGACAGAAAACAACTGATGGGTAGAGAGCTTAACAGAGGAGGTGGTCTCATGATCGAAATCAAGAAAGACAAACCATTCAAACAAGTCTACATCAAAATCACAAGTGAAGATGACACAACTACCGAATGGATGAAATCCCAATCGGCAAAAACAAGAGAATTGGGATAACTAATATCTACATACCACCAGTGAAAAACAACAACGACAAGGAACTGAAAATCAAACCCCACCGGTGGCCCAATAAGGACTTCGACATGATACTGGGAGACATCAACGCCCACTCATTAGTATGGGACAAAAACACA